>WYDI02022452.1:0-14006 GCA_009867235.2 Psittacus erithacus
CCAGAGAAGCTGTGGCTGCCCCATCCCTGGCAGTGTTCAAGGCCAGGTTGGACGAGGCTTGGAGCAACCTGGTCTAGGAGAAGGTGTCCCTGCCTGTGGCAGGGGGTTGGAGCTGGATGAGCTTTAAGAGCCCTTCCAACCCAAACCAGTCTGGGATTCTATGAAAGTCACACAAAAGGTCTGGGCTCAGGTGAGAATGTCTCCCAGCCTCCACATCTTCAGCTGTACCGAAAGCTGTATCTCTCCCTTTTCTGCTCCTCCTTGGCCACATTGAGGTGCACACTCTGGGTTCTGGGCACTGACTGCAGACTTAGGAATGAATGCATTATAAGAGTGGCTGTGAGGGAGAGATAGTTTGGAATCTTCCAGCCTCCTGACACCTCTCTCCTTGCAGCCTGCTGTGGCTGCTTGGGGCACTGATGTTGTATTTCAGTGGGCAGACATTCTCGGGGGGAGGCCATCAATACTGTTCTCCCTGGTTATCCCTGGGGTTTACATCCACGTCACTGCCCCTTGCATGGAGAACAAGCTGTGCCATTGAGGCCAGTCCGGGCACAGGCAGCAGGTCCTGCCCACAGCCTGGTACATCTCAACACGACAGCAAGGAGAATAAGTGACTGTTTCATGCAGGCTGATGTGATGGAAGAACAGAAAAAATACACTAATGGAGAAACGTTCTGGGCTAATTATGATGATATGGCTTCTGCAGAGGGACCTAAAATAGGCATAAACACTTCCAGTGTAGAGTGAAACCCTGGGCAGATGCAGCTGGGATGTGAACCTGGGTGTCTTCTGCCACCATGGCACAGCTGCCTCAGCTCCTTCTCCCTCTGCTGTGTTTCGGGTCGATAGATGGATGTCTGAAACCACCACCAACGTGGCTCAAAGCTGGTACATCCCACAGCACTCTTCCCATCATCCACAGCCTATTCTTGGGCCTTTCCCCTCCCTTTTTTTAAGACCTTAAACATATACCTCCCACCATGGTGTTTCCCTCTGACTCTTGCTGCTGATCCAGGCCACTGGGTCCTGTACTATCAGTATAATTTGCTTTCACCCCATATCAAAGGAATTCTCTCTAGATACTAGTTCTCCCAACTCCTGCCCAGAGGCAGCATCCAGCCCAAACGCAGAGGTCTGTGTACCCTGTTGTTAAAACAACCAGAGCGCTGGCGATTATCCACAGTCATCCTCACTGCTAGAAGGTTTTTCTTGGGTTCGGTTTGAAAACCCCTTGCTGCAGTTCAAGTTTTTCAGTTCCCAGTTATTTTTGCATCCACAAGTCTTTGGCTGTTGGTAAAGAAGCTGTTGTTTAGCCCTGGAAGGGCTCCAGATCTCTTCACTGGATGTATTAGTTATCCTAAATTCATAACCATCGCTGGGGTATTTTTAGCTCAGTGCAGCAGTCATCAAACCAACCCTGCCACAAGGTCTGCAGGGCTCTCTCTGCAGCCCTGCCTCTTCTGAAGGTCCAGACTCAGTCGTTGCATGAATGACCATGAAATCCTACTTGGGTAGGGTTGTAATCCATATCCAGGAGGTTGAGCGTGCAGACAGGCATGGCTTGTGTTTCCTTACAGAAGAGGAGTCAGCTCTGGCTGGGCTCAGCCATGCATTTCAATCCTGAGCACTTGGGCTGTGCCTGCCACCCTTGCTCCCACCATGGGATACTTAATGCTACAGAAATACACCAGAAAGCTGGTAGGAATAAGAGCAGAGGGGATCCTTTGCTCCAGATTTGGCTGCTGCCTGCACTATGGGCACGATGCCACACTGTCCACCAGCCAAGCTGATCCTCCATGTAGCCCTGCATCCACGCTCATCCCTTTGGAGACTCTGGAAGCAGCCTTTCCTTTTGTATAAAGACAGGAATTGGTACATCTGGCCTGGATAAGGCTTGACACCAAAGAGATATGCCAACCAGTGACTTCAGCTTCCCACTTGCGTGCTCAACCACACCTGTTCTGCAAGCAGCTCCTGCTCTCCGTGGCACTCGGGACCCCCTGATTCATCACTCTGTGTGTGTCTGTCTCGTTGCGACTTGGTAACTGTTTCATATTCTACTCTTAATTTTCTCCCAGAACTTTGCATTGTTTCATGTGCTAAGACAAACACATCTCACCAGGAGGGCTTGAGATAGCAGAGCTGCACACCTTAGCCCATACCAGATGTTAACGTTCCCTCTGCCATGATGGCAGGGACGGAATTGTCCTGGCTGCTCCTGGTCTTGGTCCAGCACATGCCGTGGTCTCCCAAATCTCACGTCAAAGCTCAGGCTGTTTGGAAGTTTCCACACAGCTATGTCCAGGCATTGGAATGCTTGCAGGGCTGTAGGACTCAGCATCAGCCTAAGGTCACTCAGGAAGGGCAGCTGGTAGGTTGAGTGTAGCTGGATCCATCGCAACCTCAGCTGCACCATTCTATGCTGCTGTAGATGCTGCTGTATCACTGTGCCAGAGTAGGCTTGTAACAGGAAAAGCCAGCCTAAGGGCAAAGCCAGGAACACAAGCTAATTTGGGAACACAATGGTTATGCTAATCAAAACACCTTCCAGAAAAGAAGGGAAGGAAATTACCTAATCCTTCACCATGCAATGTGGCACCCCAGTGCCCAGTCTGCAGAAGCAGGGCTATATACAGCTTAGAACAGGCATTCTCATCTAGGCAAGGAAAAAAGCATAGGGACGTCTTTTCCTACAGACATTCTTCATCCACATTGGATGCAGGAGAATATCCCTCTTCCCCTCCCCAAACTGGCTTTAGGTCCAGATAACTTAATGTGTTTCTTGAAAGCTTGGCTGGACACAAACTGACGTGACTCCAGGAGCTGGGGCTTAACAAGAAACTTCTTCAGGACTTGGAAAATCTGCCCAGAAAGAAGGGATGCAGTGATTCAGGGACGTGCAGCTTGTCTTGTTCCACCGCTAACAGATTGTGATGGGGCAATCACTGATGATATCAAGGGAACTATTCACACTTCCCATGTATAATCTCAGCAGGGTTCACGCTCATTGCCTGATTCAACATCTGGAAATTGTAATCCAACTGAAAACAGCCCAGGAAGCACCTCCTGATGTGCCAGGAACAAACACAGCTCCCAGCTTTGAGAAATCCCAGGGCATGGCCCCAGATGGAGAATTAAAGGTATTTTGGGGATACTAGCACTGCAGAGCTATGAAAAGGTCATGAATGCACTGGCAGGATTAAATACACAGTACCTCTGGATTAAGAGACACCTCTTCTGGGGTCAGGCTGCTCTGGTTGAAGGTCTCCCATGTTCACAAGCCTCCTCTGCCTATTGCAACTGCCCCTCAAAGGTGAAACTCATGCAACACATCTCCCCTGGGTGAAGCATCATTTGCAGGAGAGCAGAGGCATTTGCTTCTGCAGGTACCTTTTGCCTGGTGCAACCAGCATAAAGACAGGGGTAGGAAGAGACAGTCCATTGCTTCAGCTGTGCACGAGAGTGTGTCCATGCTGGTGTTGTGTGCAGATGGCGAGCGGACAAAAGTAGGCTTATGTGATCCATCTATCTTCTTCCCATCAGCAGCTGATCTCTGATCAATCTAGTAATAGGCCAGAAGCTTCAAAGATACTGGTGTAAATAGGGGAGGTACCCAAGGAGTCCACGAGTGCTTTGACTGGATGAAAGCCAGAACAAGCAGTGGGGGAAAGTTGGACACCACATGGGAAGAACATCAAGGCTTTCCACCCCACAAACACTGCGCAGCAAAGCCCGAGAGCCACTGAACGCTCATAGCCCTGAAGGCCAAAGGGAAAAGGGAACTCAAAGCAAAAGGAGCTGGAGTGGCAGCCATCACCCTGTCACACCAGCTTCTCCTCTCTCTGGGCTTGGTTTGCAGGGAAGCAATATGGGAAAATGTGAACTGTGTCCATGGTTGGAGGTTTGGATGTGGGCAGAGGAACTGCAAAATCTTGGCACAAGAGCCAGGAAGGAAAAGCAAAGACCTGAAGGGGTTTCTTCTATTCTGCAGTACAATGAAAGCTGCCGACAAAGATAATAAGGGGGGAAAACATCACCCCATGGCTTTGTGTCACGGCATTATGGACATGGTACTAATGGCAGTTTCCGGTATGTCACACCAAGCTGCTGGGAAGCCCTTCGGATAGAAAGGCAGTGCCACCAGCCCCACTTTCCAGGAGGAGAAATGCAGGCAGAGGGAGGATGCAGCTTTTCCAGGGCCAGAGGTGAAGGCATCTCCCAGGTCCCAGCTGAACATGCTGACTCCCCAGTGAGCACAGCATCATCCACCATTCACATCTGTTGATGCACAGTGCCTCCTCCCAAAAAAAAAATCACATTCCACACTTATGTGAAAAACCTACACCCTATAAGTGGAGAAGAAAAATTCCTGGTTTGAATATGGAATTCCCTTCTCTCTTCACACCCAAAAATTTTAAGGGGCTTTCTATGGACAAAATGAACTTGTATTCCCCCCCCTCCTCCCTTTGATTTTTGCCTGTTGAGTGTTTCTCCAGCCACAGACACCCAACATACCTTGCAAAGAGGACTTTGCAAAGGTCCAGCAGCGCCTCTTCATCTCCGCTGGGAAAACCTTGCTTCAGACGTCCTGGGATCTGCCACATCAGCGCTGAAATGTACCAGAAGGTCCCTAAAGCGGACACACCTAGGGACGGCTATTTACCCAGAGAAGCTGAACCCGTGTAAAGGGAATGCTCTGAATGTGCTGACTCTGTAATGGGACCAGTGAACCAGATCCTGAGAAGGAGAAGAAAAGAATAAGGAGGAGGAGAAGGAGAAAAGAAGGAAAGGAATAAAAGAAAAAAAAGAGAAGATTTTTTTTTTTTTTTTAAAGAAATATTAATTTTTTTAAGCCGCTTTCTGTCCAAAAAACACAGCCGGAAACCTGAGGCTTGGGGAGAGGTTAAATCTGTGTGTGAGGTGGCATTGAATAATGCCAAGGTAAATCCTAATTCTGAGTTACTCGTCTTAGGGCAGAGCTGTGTACCTGCATGGCACCATCCAAGAACACGCTGTGCTTGCTGCCTGTGCACACTTTGTACTCTGAGCAAAGCAGGGTATTTTACACTACCGAATTAAAAGAAAGACCTCTGTGAGTGTGTATATGATTACACCCAGGGGCCAGGCTGACATCTCATCCAAGCGAGAGGTTTGAACCCACACATGGGTCAGCAGCAATGCACCACGCAAGCCCAGCCCTTGCTGCAGCAGCACAGTATGATGGCTGATGTTAGGGTGTCAAAATATCAGGGGTTTGGGGCTTGGGGAAGGTTTTTGAGTGTGCAGGGGGGAGCTGGGACTTGCAGGAGAAATTCAAAGTCCAGTTTCAGGTTTGCCAGAGGTATCTCACTTGTCCACCCCATCCAAAGGTAACAGATTGGTATTGAATTAACACAACCAGGGTGGCTGCTTGTGCTAGCCCTGCGATAGCAGCATTGGACTCTGGCAAGGGGAAGGCACTCCAACATCCCAAAATGCCCCGCTAGGCTTTGCCTGATGTCTCCAAGGGGAGCTCTAAGGGATGCTCACGAAACACCTCTTCCTTGGATGCACCATCGCTCATCCCCATGCCTTGGCAAGGGGCAGTGTTACTGGGGACATGACAAGGGCCTTCAAAACACCACCAGAGCGAACAGTGATTGAACAGGAGAACACTGAGGAATAAGGTCACCACGACACTGGCGGTTTGAAGCACTCTGACACAGCTGAGCTGTCCCATGGGCAATGGCCTTTGGCTTGCTCATAGCGCAGGGGGAGCTGAGCATGCGGCAGCACGGATCCATCCCAGCCAGCAGAAGCTGTTCCCGTTTCCACTGCCGGGGGCAGTGCCTCGCATAAAGTTAATTAATCTCTTCATGCAGCCTAATTACCCGGTAGGAATTGCTCATAAAGGACAACATGTGAAATCCAGGCCTTTAGATGTGACAGAAATGCCAAGATTATCCTCAATAAAAACCCCATTCAGAATCAAGTGCTTAAAACTTAACAGAGGGCAAGGATCATGCTCTCCGGACTCTTTCCTAGCTGCGATTCCATTAAGGCTGCTGGAAGAGCAGACTTCAAGCAGAACATCCCAGCAGCAGCTGCCCATGCTGGAACTGCGAGAGGTCCCAGAAGAGGACGGGACGAGCACTGACCCAGAATAAAGCCCGCAAGCTGCGGTTCATCTCTGTCTTTATATATACATACTGATTGTAATATGTATATATTACAATATGTATATATTGTAATATTGATTGTAAGCTGTACTTGGACTTTGTGTACTCAAGGGAAATATTTACCTTGAGAGCAACACTGTAAAGCTTGTCTGCAGAGCTGCCTCTGCTCCTAACTGTATCCCACCTCGCCAGCCTCTGAAATGCCAATCACCACACACCTTCGCCAGGAAATAAATAGCAAATGCATAGAATCACAGACTGGCTTGGGCTGGAAGGGACCTTAAAGCTCACCTAGTTCCAAGCCCCTGCCATGGGCCAGGTTGCTCAAAGCCCCATCCAAAAAAGCCCCATGCAAAAAGACTGTCCCTCCCACAGAAGTGCAGGTCTGCTTGAAGGGCTCAGAGATGCTTAAAAGGGAGAGGGGCCTGGTTTAAAAGCTGGGAGGTTCTATCTGGTTCCCAAAATTAAAGGGCTATCTTGACTTCCGGATGAGACACATTTTCCCAGAAGAGTCACTTTTCCATGAATACCTATAAAAGCAAGAGCAGATACTTGTCAGCCTGCCCTAGTTCAATGGGAAGAACGAGTTACGCGCTTATTTGCAAGTCCATAGATACTACTAATGGCACTTTGTTCCAAAGAGCAGCTTTGGGATTAAATGCACTCTGGTAGCAATTCAGGAAGGATCATCAAAGCCTTGCTCAATCATCAAGCACCTGAGGTGGCACAACCACCCCCTCTGGGAGCTGCAGTGGGGTGGACTGTCTCCATGATGGCTCTCCATCATCTGCTGGGGCTCCAAGGAGGAGGACACACAGACAATGCAGGGGCTTAGCCCTGCTCCTCCCCAGCCTCTGCTCTCCAAATCACCCCCTCTCACTTTGGGTTCTTCTAGTTTTAATTGTCAGGCTCTGTTACTCTTCAGAAGGTGCTAACACCTAGAGCTAGGGCTGTTACTAGAAAACTTCCCTCATTTATTAGTGTTATGTTGGAACTGGAAGAGGGAGGGAAGGGTTTGTAGCATGCATCCATTTTAATTATCCATTTATCTATGTATCCATATTAATTGAGTGCATGGATGAACCCACATTCATTAATTAAGGGAAGTGTTCTCCCCCTATTCATCCTACTCAGGAACAAGGAGCTTCATGCTTAGGTGTTCCTGTCTTCCCTTATGTGGGAAGAGGCAAGGCTTACATGGAGATTAAGGGGCAATGGCAGGCAAGGATCAGCCTGTGAATAGGCAAGTAGTAAACACAGAGCAAACACATCTTCTGGGGTGCCTGCGCCTTTAGAAAGAAGTGTCTGAGACCCAAAAAGAAGAGAAAGATGTTAATGATGCTGCCTGACACTCCTGAATCATCTTTATCCACACCAAATGGTTTGCAGGAGGCAAGCTCATAGTGGATTGCGTGATGCTTTAAGAGTTACATGGGGCTAGATGGAGAAGGGGACAGCCAGGGACATGCACAGCCCATTTTGAAAGAGCAACACCACTCCTGTGCAATCGAATGGCGGGAGGTAGAATAAAAAGCAGCCTGGCAGTAAATAGACTCAGCAAATTCAAACAGTGAGCAAGTTCCAGGAAACAGAGATAACCCTGTAGGCACAAAGATCCCGATCCAAAGCCCATGGAAACCAGTAGAAAAGAAAACCATGTTAGCTTTTAGCAGGCTTTGGATGAAACCCAGGGAAAATCAAGTAACCGACCCAGTCCCAATGACTTTGTAATTAAATACCCGCTCCAATCTCACACACCATCCCTAGCAGCTCCTCACTTGCACGTCGGCCCCAGTGTGGGAGTTTGCACTGGGGATTACCTAGACATATATTAGTTGACTCACTGAGTACTACGGGGTCCTCCTCTCCTGGCTGCTCTCTGCAGCTTTGTCATGAGACTGAGCCTTTGGTGTTTCTCCTTGAGCCTCCTGCAGTGAGAAGGATATTTGAAGACTCTAAAAGGCAGCAAACCAAAACCTCAGCTATGGCTCGCTGGTATGGACAGCATGGGTTGTGCTGTGCTTTCCTTCCACAGGCTTCGAACACAAAATCCAAAGAGAGAAAGTAAAATCCCTCTTAAAGAGGATGGCCCCAATTTTCCCAAGGGCTGAGCAGTTCAGGATCTCTCTCTGCTTCGGGAAGGGGTCTGATGCAACAGCCTGGTTTAAGCAGGGCCCTTGTTTGGGCTGCTCAGCAGCCAGCAGACCTGGGCTGAATGCTTTGCTTTTGCAATAAAAATGTGGAGGTTTAACTGCAATTGCCTGGATTAAAAACTGAGAGCGGTTACACAGTGCCTGCTCCAGAGACCACTGACATCAACAGTGAATCGCTGCTGCCCTTCTTCAGTGGGTTTTGAATCAGATCCTAAAAATGCAGCCCAGCCCATCCACATCTGCAATACCACAGTCAGAAGTGAGCTCAAGCATCCTAGAAACCCAGAGAGGCAGGGAATAAAAGGTGACATCTAGGAAAAGAAATGTGCTGCAGGCCAGCAGCTGCGTTAGAGCTTGAGGGGAGAACACAGAGCAGGGAAATCACTTGGAACCACAGCATGGAGTTAGAGGGACAATTGCTCTGTTAATACCAACATTATCCCACTCCAGGCCACTCAGTTTCCCCATGCTGACAAGTTTTACTGTCCCTGGGCTGTCAGGGCAAAGCTAAACAACTGTTTTCCAACAGAAAGAGCCTTGTCAAAGAAGAAAGTGTCTTCCTAAGAGCGGTATGTTTGTATGAGAAAATACAGAGATTTGATTTCAGAGGACTCCCTTCCCCCACTCGAATCCCTAACATTGAAATGAATTGGATTAAAAATAAGGCTGTTGGGTTTTTGAATTACAATATTTATCAAAAAGAGGCTTTCATGGTGCTGGAAAGGAAATTGAGTTGAGATTTTGGAAACCTGTTCCTGGAAACAACTCCTTTTTTCTTAACATGGTTTTAGTATGGTTTCTTAAGGCCATTGAAGCTTAAGCAAGAGCTGCATCTGCTCATCATTCCCCCTCTTTTAACATCTTAACCCACTGAAGCCTTTTAAATAGATTTGATAGAGGATGAGAGCTTCTAAAGACAGTTCCAGCGATTTCTCTGGGAAACGAGCTCTGGAGAAGAGCTCCTACAAAGCCCTCCCTCTTCACCAGAGAGGCTGGACCTTCATTAGGCATGAGAGAAGCCATCGCAAGGTGCAGATTCACAGAGACCTGGCACCGCACTGGGCTGGCACAACCATTTGGGATGGGTCACTGTTGCAAGGGACAGGAGCCTGGATGGGTTTGGTGGATTTTTGCCTGGGAGCAACTGGGAGGCAGCTGAGCTGCAAGGGCATCCGGCTTTGCCACCCACCAGACCCACAGACAGCATGTGGGCAAGGAAACAAATGAAGGCCGGATGACACAGCCTCCTTCAAGGCAGGGATGGTTTAGGTTTTCCATGCCTAGCGTCAGCTTCCTGGAGGTCACATCCTCAATGAATGAGGCAAGCAGGGGGTTGTAACCCTCATGCTTCCCACCCACATGCCAGCAACAGCATGGGTCCAGAGCCAGCACCAAGAACCAGCCCTGTTCAGGATTACAGCCAGTAATGTAATGCACCCACTGCTGTGGCATGACCTCTGTGACAGGGATGGACCGTGCCCTGTGCTCTTCCTCCCAGAAGGGTTTGGGCTTCGGCCAGGTCTTTGTGTGACAGTGTGAAGGTCTAGGCTGGGTTGCGCTAATGATGCAGGCTCAGCACTTGACTCCAGAGGAACATCCCTTCATCACCAAATTGGTGGCAGCGGCTCTGATGGGATACAGAAGGAACAACACTATGCAGTTCCCAAGGCTTGCTTACCTGTTTGAAGACTACCAGCTCCTCGCAGCATTTCAGGGAACCACACGAGGCCAGATTGCCTGCAGTTACATCTCTGCCATTCTGTAAGCTGATGTTCTTCTGGTCATCCACCAGATCACCAGAGGAGGAGCTGGTCTGCTCTATTTTCTTAACTTTTTTTCCCCTTTCCCATAGCATTTTGAAGTGTCAGAAGGTTTCCTCCTACATATAAAATAGTGGGGTTTGCCCCCATCCTTGGGCAGCTCAACACCACAGAGTAATCCTTTTACAGAAGCCTAATGGTTTAAATTACACCCTGCCTGTTCTGATTGTCATTAACAATATTGAATGAGCTGCTTTGCAGCTAGACCTGTAAGGAGAAGGAAGTCCCATCATGCTCAGTGGTGTCCAGATGCATGAGCAAACCTTGCCATTGCACTCCTTGGGAAGCTGATCTGAACCAAGGACCTGTCCCACAGCAGCTGGAAGTGCTGTAATATCCTCTGAAGCAGGTTCATACCCCTGCTTCTTCCAGCAATGTCAGGAGAGTGGAGTAAATAGCACAAGGTATCCCTCAGCATTAGCATCCTGGGCAGAAGCTGCGGGGGAGAAGTGCCACGTAGCAGCGTGCTGGGCACCACATCATCACAGGAAGCTACACTCATTGATTTTTCCAGCACCAGCCCTGCCATCTCTCCATCTTCTGGGGTTTTCCTGGCCACTTTGGAAGGTCTCTGTGCTGATGTGCATTAACCAGCATTAATCTTCTCTTGGATTCAATACAGCATGTCATCAGGGTATATTAACCCCTGCTGCTGCAGGCTTTTCTGGCCCCCATGGACATCCAGGACATGCAGCAGCAGCCCCACAGCTCCAGGAGCCTCTGCTGCTTGGGAAGCATCAGTCAATATTTTAGGGCTGATTTTCCCCAAAGGATTTTAGGGGCTCAGGCCAGGTGAAAGACACCACCTCCTTCCCACATGGACAGCTTGGACCAGCTCTTGCTGCTGTAGCTGCAATGGACAGAGCAGGGTGGCTGCAACCAGGATGGCCTCAGGATGAAGGAGAGACTGTACTGCCCATCTTCCCACAATCATGGGCTCTCCTGAGATTCCTGTTCCCCGGGGCTCTGCCTAACTCATGCTCTCACAATTTCCTATTGGGGAAAAAAGAGACGGATGCAAAGTAGGCCTAAGGGAAACATTTCCTCCTCACCGATCAGCCAAGAACAGGCAATAAAAGGCCGGTTCTGCCGGCTCCCTGGTGCTCCATTTTATTTGTCTTTCCAACACGTGGAAGGAGACTTTTGGCTGGATTTTGAATACCCAATGTAAGCATTTTGAAAGGCTGAACCCAGAGCCTTTCCTGGCTTTCCATAAGGGGGAAACACTAAACCTATCCCTGGCACCAGCATGTGCATGGAACCCCCACCACCCCACCTCATGCATCATCGTCTTCCGTGCAGCTAGAAGTACTTACCCAAACCTCTGCCTAAACACCACCAAGCTCATTGTCATCTTGGATTTCACAATACCAGAAACTGCAGTACTAGCCCTGAAAATGAAGCCCTGGGTAGCGTGTCCTGAGCAAAAACAGCTTCGGAGCTGAATGAGAGCAGCTCTGACCTGCAGATGTGACAGAGGGCAACAGCACAAGGCTCAGGCTCAGCACCTGGAAGACAGGTTCTTGCTCCTGCCACAGCCTGACCATATCACTCAGCACATACCACAAGCATCCAGCCAGGAGGCCTGAGGAGAATGGCAACAATGGCCAGGAAGGTACAAGACCTCAGGATGTTGCAGAGAGAGGCAAATCAACACCCTAGTGATGGGGAATGGGAAGATGAAGCAAGAGCTGATGGTGGATCATCGAGATAGCAAGTTGGCTGACCAACACTGCCAAAAGTCTTGACTACCAGAGATCTGTAGCACTGTTGCTGGTGTTCCCATGCGGAACTGGCACACTGAGCAAGAGCCTTCACATAATCACATGGCCAGCCCAAATCCTGGCCTCGACCCATAGTCACTGACAGCCCAGTTAGAGCAATGTGCCTTTCTGGAAAGAGGAAACAGGAGCTGCAACAAGAACTGCATCACTGCCGGTAGCCATTGCTGGCTGCTGAGCCCATTCGCTTTCTGTGCTACAAAGGAACAGGCAAATCCCGAGTGGCCAAAAAAATGTGATCGAGTCCAAATAAGCCTGCCAGCAAACAGGCTACCAAATCAGCAAGGCCACTCACCAAGAGAGCTTGGGCACTCTGCCCAGGGGCAAGAGCAAACCAGGCTGGGGAAGGAAGTCATGAACTAGGAAGAAGAGAGGTCATGGAGAAGGGGCAGCATCCTCAGGAACACAGAAAATGAATGTCATGGGAAATAATCTAATAATGCAGCATTTAAAGACAGAGCCCCAGACTGATTTGGGTTGGAAGGGACCTCAAAGCTCATCCAGTTCCAACTCCCTGCCACAGGCAGGGACACCTTCCACTACTACAGGTTGTTCCAAGCCCCATCCAACCTAGCCTTGAACACTGCCAGGGATGGGGCAGCCACAGCTTCTCTGGGCACCCTGTGCCAGGGCCTCAGCACCCTCACAGGGAAGAACTTCTTCCTAATGTCTCATCTGAATCTCCCTTCTGTCAGGTTAAAGCCATTCCCCCTTGTCCTGTCACTGTAGGCCCTGTAAAAGCTAGCAAAAAACACAGAAAAGTTTCTGCTTGGGTATCTGTAAGCAGCAGAGAATATTGCCAGAATACAAATTGCTGGTTACAGCTGGTAAACAGAAAAGGAAGCAGGCACACTCACACTGAGAATCAGTCAGCCCCTAAGACAAGCCTGTCCTGTACCTGTGCATAGCTGGGACATATCCCTTAGGTGTGAAAGTCTGAAACTCACTTTCTGAAAGCACAACACTCTGTGTGAAGGGAAGCAGCCTTTCAGGAGAAAGGATGCCTTTGTCCTAGGTGTGAATGAGAGGACCTTTACTGTAACGGCTCCATTCCAAATTCTCCCTCAAGGACAAACATATTGGAAGGGAATAGAGGCGTTCATCCATAAAGCATCACAGTAGGAACTAAACTTGCATCAGTAAAGAGAGCCTGCCCTCTGCTTGCTTGGAGAAAGAGGGGTCCCTGCAGGTATAAATCACTGCTCCCCACTGATGCTCAGACAGTGATTTCTGCTCTGGCAACAGCGATGGTCAAGCCTGGATCATGCAGGGGCAGAGGTTCCCCTCACACCACCTTTGCTCAGGAAAAACGTTCTGAGCAAAAGAGTGCTGGTGAGAGCCTTGTTCCCGGGACAGGGGTGAGTTTTACCAGGGACCAGCGCTGGGATGGCTGGAATTAAACCTTGCCAGAGGAACGTCGCCTGTAAGGAGCTCTTCCATCCTGTGCTGCTTTCGGCCCGTGCTGAAACCCAAAGTGCATGCCAGGGTGCCTGCAGTCAAAATCAGCCCCCATGATGGGAAAGTCTGAAGGTCACAGATGCAAACAAACATTTGGTGAGCCGACACAAGGCAGCCTTGAACAGTGCACCTCCAGCAGCGGGAGGAGCCTCCTGCGCTGTGCCTGCGTGTGAATGCCCTTCAGCAAACCACCCACACCACCTCTGAGCTGCCCCGCTGCCCGCACACCGCCGGCTTTGTTAATGTTTAGACTTCCCCTGAAAGGCCTGTCCAGGCTCAGCGAGCAGGAACCAGGGACATCAATAGGCTGCAGACAACGCATTGACCTCAAATGTTGCTATCGCCTCTCCCATAGGCGCAGGAGCCACGTTTGTACTGAGCTCCTCTGGGTGACCTCTTCTCCACAGCCCACCCTCTCCTGGGATTGTCTGACCTGCAGCTCACCCACCCTGGGTTTGGCCACCAGAAACTGGAGCAAGGGCCATGGAGCTGCTGGAGTGAGTCCAGAGGAGGCCATGGAGATGCTCTGAGGGCTGGAGCAGCTCTGCTATGGAGGCAGGCTGAGAGAGCTGGGCTGGTTCAGCCTGGAGAAGAGAAGGCTCCTTAAGGGGAGACCTTAGAGCAGATTCCAGT
>WYDI02022453.1:0-72620 GCA_009867235.2 Psittacus erithacus
ATCATGGGATGCATCAAATTGGGTACATTATCGAATTGTTTCTTCTTGCTCCTGAAATCACGTGTGGTTTGCTCACAGAAGTTGGCATATACAAAAATAAAAACAAAACCCTATATAAGGATGCTGGGGAGGGACTCTGCATTAGGGACTGTAGTGATAGGACAAAGGGTAATGGATTAAAACTTTAACAGGGGAAGTTTAGATTGGATATAAGGAAGAAGTTCTTTACTGTAAGTGTGGTGAGGCACTGGAATGAGTTGCCCAGGGAAGTTGTGAATGCTCCATCCCTCGCAGTGTTCAAGTCCAGGTTGGACAGAGCCTTGGGTGACATGTTTTAGTGTGAGGTGTGGGTTGGTACATAGCAGGGGGGTTGGAACTAGATGATCTTAAGGTCCTTTCCAACCCTAACTATTCTATGATTCTATGATGCTATATAAGCAAGCAGCATTGGCAGTCTAAGGCAGAAGTTATTCTGGCGACTGGTGTACTCTAAAAACTATTCAGTTTTATGAGGAGCTTCTATAGAGTGTCAAGAATATTTTTCTTGTTTTTATTTTATAGAATAGTTTAAAACCTAGAACATTTATGGCATTTTTTTTGTTGGGAATTAATTCTTTAATGTAAAATTGTGGCAACCCCGTTGCTAGTATTTGAGAACATATCTTTTGTTCTTTGGTCAACCATTCTTCCTCACAACCGACTAGTGTCAGATGTTTCAGGGGCAAAGACCAAGTAGTAAGTAGATGAGAGATAATGTGCCTTTTGCAAAGATTTTATCTTAAGCCTCTGCAGACAGATGGTGATGTAAACTATAATATGTCTGTATGATATCGGGAAATTTTTTCTTTTAAAAGGTGTAATTGTTTATCAGCTTCAGCCCCTCTACTCCTTGCAGAGTTTTTTCTGTAAAAACAACTAGATGCTTTTATGATTTTTGAGTTTTCATATATGCAAGATCCATAGCTCACTAACAGGAATTTTTCCTCTCTGACAATCTATTTTTACCTCTTCCTGACAGGTGGACATATAACATATTTACTCTTCAGTGTAGAACAGAGGGAGGAAAATTACTGCTTCCTTCATTAATAAGTCCCAAATACAGTGTATTGTTAAAGAGGCATTACCTTATGAAGAACCAGCCTAAAAAACCAGAACAATTTATACAGTCAGGATGTCTATGCTAAAAATTTTGTTCACAAGAGGCACCAAGATCTCAATTTCTTGCCAGTGATGAGTCTGGTTCTTTACAATGACAGAAAACATGAAATTGCACTGGGATATCAAAGTGGGAGATAATAATATCTGAAAATGCTTGCTGTCTTGTCTTGAATACCTTGAAAAAGATTCTTAGTTCCAGTGATTCTAATATTGTGTATGCTTCTTTACATAGAATAGTAAAAAGTAAACAAGTAGTCATGTTTTTTATTTCCTGTTCCTGAATGTTTTTGCAGTAGACCTACATGGCAAACAATATAATATGTTTGTTTTATATGTGCTACAAATGGACAATGCAGTGAGAATGTGCAGTTCAGGAAAAAAAAAACAACTTGTATTGAATCTATGCAGTGTGTTAGGACAAGACTCTTGGATGCCTGCCCATAGCAGAGGGGTTGGAACTAACTTATCTTTAATGTCCTTTCCAGTCCAAACCATTCTATGATTCTGAGAGCTATCATGAAGTCAAAAAAAATCCATCTAAGGTATTCCTGATACGCTACCTGGCTGACTCTCAGTGTAGAAGAGAAGTAATCTCAGGGGCTTGTGGGAAGCACCCACAGGAGATTGCATGTCTTAGGAGTGAGTGTATCTGAAGCTTATGTTGTGACATCATATACCATAGATTGTATAAAAAATACTTGATTCAACAGCTGTCTTACTGTTCTAAAAAGTATGAAATCATAGAATCATACTAATCACAGCCTTCTGCTCCCACATTGTTTTCTTCGGGTTACTTATAACATTGCAAAAGTCAAAATAAAACCAGCAAGGGTTACTAAACGCACAGGATACACATTCATCTCCAAATAGCTGTAAGTTAAACAGCATAGGAGGCTAGAAGCAGAATCTCATGCAGTTTTGCTTTCTTTCCAGATTACTCACGAATTTTATGTTCAAGAAATTTAGTTATGAGCAAAAAGGATAAGCAATTTGTACATAAAGTCAAGAATTTATTATTAATGTAACTTAAATCTAGTCAAGGAATTATTAATAGTACAGCTTTAATTTCTACAAAAAGAGAAAGAAAAGAAATTAAACTATTACAGAACTAGTCTCCATAGCAGTAAAGCAATTAAAATTTATGCCCTCCATATTAGCAAATAAGCACATATAAGCTTTTTTTGGTGATGCTTAACAGGACTATGTCAACAAGTCTAGACTTTTCAGAGAAGGGAAAGGAGCTTGGAGACATTGTAATAACAGAAGTGTGCAAAATTGTACGATAGTACTACCCACTATTTCATAGGGGCATTAGAGACTGTGCTGTAAATACCGTCTGGAACTCTGTTCTGGCTAGTAGCCTAGCTAGTTGTGTGCAAAATACCTCCTATTCTGTAGAAGCTTAGTTTGACCAGTTACAGTATTGCAAATGACACATGCATATTTTTGGAAGCATGTATATCCAACATAAAACCTTGAATTGCCTTTCTTTCTCTTGAATACTAAAGTATCATTTGTGTGTAATAAAAATCATATGAGCTTTCAATGCTTTAATCTCTTTTTTCTCATCATATTAAGATGTTAATGTTGTTTCTTTCTGCACAAAGATAGGAAGGTAGCGATGTTTAGAGTTGTCTGTGTCTCAAGAGTAATTGTGAAAATTGTATGTATTATCACGTTCCTCACATATATTTCATCGCAACTACTTTTTCTGGGATCAGCTTAGACGATAAATGAAAAGGTCATTTCTGTTAAAGGGAAGCATTATTTAATAACATGTTGAAGTTGGAATGGACGTACGCTACATGCTCTGTAACTCCTCCACTTTTGATTTCTGTTGACAACAGCATTCAGGTAACACATTTCCATTAAATGGCAAGACAAGTCTGTGAGTTGAAGCAAAGCAAAACAGTATTATCTCAGCTGTCTGTTCATTGTGGGAAATGATAGTATGGTAAGTAAATACTAAAAGTAACAAATAGCCATGCTGTCTGATTTGTCAAAGGATTTGTTTAATTTGCTTTGTGTATGAGTGTTTGAATTTCCCAAGTTTGTGAGCTTGGAAAGTGCCTCATCATAAACTATCCAGGAGTTTAATTATCTTATTCTATTAGGTTAAATTACTAAACAGCTTCTTCAAAGATTTTGTTCTGTGTTTGAATAAATATAATATGCAAAAATGTGAAAATAGCTCCTAGTATGATACCCAAGTGGGATATGGTGGCTTTGTGGTGTCATATTTTGAGAAATTATTGAAAGACACACAAAAGGACACTGTCATTCTGTTATTAATGTTAAAAATTGTCGATGCTTTATGCAGTGTGTTTTTTCTAATTAGAGGAAAGCTGTAGAATGCCATTTCCATAATTGACATGGGAACAGAAACTCAGCAAAATTTCATGTATTTGCAGTGAAACTGCTCCTCAGCAACATAAAAATGGCTTTTATAACATAAAGGCTGTAATTAGAATAAGTCAAATCAGTCAGAAACGATTAAAGCCAGAACAGGCTAAGCTGCCTTCAAAATATTTGTCTGGAGATTAGCCCTACTCTTACAGCCCTAAGAAGCATCTTTGATTTACTTATAATGCTTGACGTGGCAAAGATAATCCTGCAGAAGGCAAATGAACACGAATTTAGATGTGTAGTTAGGCTCTCTTTGTTGATTTGACAGGAGGCAGCATATTGGAAGTGATGTTGGAGAAATGAGTATAGGGTCACATTAGACAAATTGCTTAACACCCTGCCCCCACCATCATCAATTTAAATTCTTTGAAAAATGTAGTCATTCTTTGAAGCTTTTAGGATGCACTTTAGAAGTCCATGTGGAATAATTTTCTGCATGTCTATGCGACAGCTGATGTGAGTCTCATTGTATTTAAAATTATAGTCCTGAGATGGAACTTTCTGCTTGCTGCTTGTCTGACATCAGCTATTAAAATACAAGTAAAGCGTGGCAGGTATAAATTTGAAGAAGAAAAGAGATTATGTAAGGAGAGCAGAATTGTTCATATTAATCAGCTGGTTGTGGAAGAACAGTGATTTAGTCTGTAGAAGAGTTGGAAGAACAAAAAAACAAACAAACAAACAAAAGGGACTTTGGCTTGCCAGTTACTTACTGACACCCCTTTATTGCACTTTTGATAGCTGGAAAGGAAAAGGTATATAGAGTTAATGCACTTGATAGATTGTAAACATGGAGTGGCTGTTGCATTAGCTTATGGATTTAATGACATTAGCAGAAAGTAACTATTACGAAAGCCAGCCTGTATTTTTAGGATGATGAGCCTCTACATTATTGTTAACCCTTCACTGCACACAGTATAATGGTACAGAATGGTGGAAAATTGTAAAGTATGTAAAGCTGGATGATTTGGAATGAGTTTTGAAACATTCGTGAGCTTCTTGGTGTGGATCATATCCGTACTTTGTGTAGTTTTCCTCCCATTTATAATCTCCACAGCATCCCAAACTTTTTGTTTAGCTGGTGAAAATACAATTAGTCTAATGTATTCTCTTACTGAATTTTAAACAAGACCATTAAAACTCCTTTAACGTGCTAAAGTAAGCTTCAGAGAGGGTTTCCATTTCATCTTTACTGAACTGAGGCTGTAGCACTCTTTCCCTTTGCACCACAGTGAGAGGCTGTCAATAATTCAATAGCCATGGCCTTGATGGGCCAAGGCCTAACTTAGACTTTAAACAGAGCCAAGCAGCTTGTCAAATTGTGATGTGCTGTCAATGCCTGACTGATCTATACTGCATGAATTCTCCCTCAGCTCTTGATGTATCTCTGGGAATAAAAAGAAAGCAATTTTAGAAGTAGACCTAGTGTGAAACACCTGTTTGTTTGGAATTTGTAATAAGGGAAAGTTCTACTTGTAATGAAGATCAATGAAGTCATTGCATTTTTGCTTAGAGGACGCACACTAAATTCCTGTCTAATAGCGTCAATGTGTTTCCAGCATCTTCAGGAAAAGAAGTCTTGATATTTGTAATGGGTTAGTGCCTTAAAACAAGTTCACTTGGAGCAGTACGTAACAACTAATGACAAGTAACTCTGCTTAATTCAAATTACCTATTTACATCTTTCAGTTTTATGGATATTATACTATTAACAGTCAGCATTGCAATAGTGCAACGTCTTCATGGCTATTTGTTTTCATTCCCCCCCCCCCCCGCAGTGTTTTGTATGATACATTCATATCCTTTCTAAATGCTCCTCAGTTGAAGTTGCTTATATCTTATCGTTTACTTGGAATCTGAAAAATTACTTTTTTTTTCTTTTCCCTAAGAAAAGAGTTTAGAAAAAAATGAACAAATGTGGTAACTAGTTGTGTTCTAGTTCTCTTATGCTTTATACATAAACATTAAAGAGGAGTTATGTTTAAGGTGTCTTTGAAAAGGTATAAGAAAGCTTAAATAAGACTTTACAATATCTATCTAAAACCCAAAAAGCTAGCATTATTAAATGTGTACTTAGTTATGGTTTAAAGCATTTGAATTTCAGACCTTTTGCTGCTAAGCTTTTTTTATTACAAGATTTATTGAGATTCCAAAGAGAAAAGTAACATTGCTTTTCTCAGTTTAGATCCATTTGTTTTGTCATTGTTTTCTTTACAAATCCTTGGTTTTTGAAGTTTCCATATCTGCAGAAAGTTTCTTGAGACATGTAGGTTCTCAGCCTTCAGGTAATTTTTTAATAGAGACATGAGAGACTAATAGAAAAATAAATGAAGCCCTTTAATGTTTTAGAAATGCTGAAACCTTGTGCTAGTGGATTTGATAAAGTTAGGGGTGTTTTGTAAAGCCTGTTATATGTTTTAATTTTAAACAGCTTGCTCCCTGAATTTTCTTTTTCCAATCAAAACTTAAATATTTGGTATGGATTGATGATATTGTAGCTTTTATCCTTTGCACAGGAAAGCAGAGGAAACAGTGTAAAACATGGCTGTTAATGTTTCTCAACAAAGACTTTATTTTAGTGGCATAGGTGCCTCCAACTCCAGAATGTAAACTAACTGAAGCCCCCACTGTAGACTGTTGCATGGAGGAGCAATCAGATTTTCAGTAAAACCAAAACAATCAAAAAAGTTACTGTTCTTTTCCTATATGCTAAGTTGCTCCTTAAACTACCTATTAAATGGTCCTGCTTGCAGAGTCAGACTGATTGCTTAACCTACAGCCAAGGATTGTGTATAGGGCTGTTGACTGTTGTGCTGGAGGTTGTGTTGATGCTAAAGTAATACCTGGCATTTGGCAATTAGACAACAACTTTTGCATGAACCAAACTTCACACCCCATCATTTTACCTATGTTGCTTGAGGTGCTGTGTGCTCATTGCGCTTGACAATGTGGTAATTATATTGGTGCAACAGGTTTTGTGGCAATAATCTGTGTTAGAAAAATTGTATGTGACAGATCTTATAATCTTTGACAGTGTCACAGATCACTACTAAAATTCACTGTTTTGCCCAGTGATCCTCCAAATAATGAACTCTTCCAGATTAAGTATTTTTGACTCACTGAATGCATATCTGTACAGAAGTGAAGAAAACAAAATAATCAATTTTTTAATTTTGACTTTGAAAAATGCTGTAGGCCTTGATGATGTTTTGCCTTGAGTGATGGCCTGAAGACTCTGAATGAGATTGTTACACACCATCATAAGATGAGCAGAGAATGAACCTGGCAAGAATAAGAATTTATCCTGTGTGTAGCATTGTATCTAAAGTGCAGGCAAGGTGAAAATACATGATTGAATATTAAATGCTTGCAAAAATAGAAGTTTAAAGACACTCTTCTGACATTTGAGGTGAGGGGCTTCTTCACTCTGACAGCTGACATTCTTGACTTAACTGCTTAACTGGGCAAGTAGAATTTGGTACCTTTACAACAGATGACCTGTAGAAGGATTGGAGTACACTTCTTGTCCAGGCCATTTTTTGCTACCCCCAAATCAGTAAGGCACTCCTCAGATGTATAATAAATTGGCTGGGCATATATCTATGTCTGAATAGTTGTGCCATGCATATGACAATAATGTTTGTTAAAATTAAGCTCTACTAAGACCAGTTTTAGCAATTGACTTTAGAGACTGTATGCCTGGGAAGCTTTCCTCTTCCTCCCCTGTATGCAAGTTTGCAGACAGGAGACTGATGAAACACTGACTAGTTTTTGTCATTGCAGGTTGTGGGATGGAAATCCACTGTTTGCGAGCCTTTATAGTTATGTGACAAAAGTTAGGGAGCTTTTGCGATCATCCCATGATATTTTGATCACCAACCCTCAGAACTGTGGATAACTTTATTTTTGAATACTCTTGTCTTAACATAGGTATTTGAAATTGGGCTGCTTACTAGTGTGCCTAACTTTAGGCATCTAATTTAGAAGGTATCAGCAAGGTTTCCCAGGTGGCACTCATGGCAAAAGTAAGGATTGTTTCACTTAGGGACTTTAGCTAATGGTAGGGTAAACAACATACAGTGAAAAACTATTTAATCAATATTTATTATGACACTGACTCTAAGGAGAAGAAATCCTTGCTTTTTCCTTCCCTCCTCCTCCCTCCCACCCCCCTTTGCTTTTTTTCTTGGATATTTTAGGTGCTAAAAATATCAAATGAAGTACCAAATGCACTCCTACATGAGTTGTCAGGAGTGTGTATCTAGTAGCCTGAATTCTTCACATCGTGATTTCTGTTTGGATTTTAGCATGTGTTTGTTGTTGTTACACTTAGATACCTTTTGCTAATGTAATCAGGAGAGTATATACTTGGTTTTATGATACCACCTTTCTGCGTAGAACCATCTAAGCTTTACAAGTGTACAGAACTGCGTTAGCTTTGGTGTACAGAAGGAACTGTGTTTGTGGAACCTTGGGTGTAGCATAAGTTTGGAAACAGCCTTGCTTATTGTGCAAAATCATTAGAAGCTCTGTATCTGGGAAACACAAGAAACTCGAATGGCTAGGTGAAAGTGAATAAAAATGAGGAGACTTGTAAACTGCTTTTGCTCCGGGGCTGGTTTTAATGAGCTTGTCCCTAATGAGTTGTCCCTGCAACTAGCTTCAGGCCTAAACAGATGAGGCAGGGGTTCTGCTAAATTTTTGATGGGATTTGCACTGGTTTTACGAGAAAGCAAGCAGTAGAGTGTGCAAAGTTGTGCCATGAATCTTTTAAGAGACTGGATTGTTGTCCGTCTTGTCAATAGGGATTGTAGGACCTGAGTGCTAATAGAAGACATGCCACATGCTTGTTGTACTGACAAACCTGAATTAATAAGGTAGCATGTATGTCAAGGGAAGATTTGGTTTGTCAGGAGCAGGGACTCTATGACCAATATGTGATGCTTTCTAAAAATTACTATCATCATATGTTATTGAATTGATTTCTGAACGGTGGTGTTTGCAACCAGGTATAGTCATGTACAGACACAGACTATGCTTGGCTATGGGCAGTAAGGCTGACCACGTGGACCATTTTGTACATGTTCTAATGCAAAGATGGATTAAAAAATTAATTTATCATTTGATGCTTTTATGTTCTAACATTTGTTGTGGTAGTTTAATTTTATTTGTTAATTATATGGATTTCTAGTTGTGTTTTATTAGCAGTTTGTTAGCTCCAAAAATAAAATAGAATTTTTATTGAGATTCTCTTAGTTTAGTGTTTTAGTTCTCTTAGATTCTTTTTTTATGTTTCTAGTCCATCTACTGTTTATATGAAGAGCTATCAACAAAAGTATTTCTTAGGTTTGACTTATCTAACAAGATTTTCCTAGTGGCTTAGGTGGTTACAAAAATGAGTGTTAGCAGCCTTTATTGCATATAGGAGAGTGTTCTTTCCCTCTTCCATACTCAGAGATAAATTGTACCTGTGTTGATCGTGTAAGGGATGTAAATAGTCCTTGCTTCCGTGAGCTACTGCTACAGAATTTCACACCAGCTTTTGATGGTCAGGCTACAGTGTGAAAGTCTTGGATTAAAGTATAGCGGTGTAAAAGGTTCGTTTCCGCTTTATGCCATTTGGAAAGTGTAGGAAAAACATAGCTTCTTTGAAAATTGATTTTTTTTTTAACTAATTTCTGATTTTGAGATTGGATGAGTGAGGGTGGGTTTGCTAAATCCCAGCTAAAAAAGAAAACAGGTCTAAAAACTTAAGATTGTTTTCTCCAGTGCTTGAGTTTCTGTGTTGGGTTGTTTTTTTTTTTTCCATTTCTGCCTTCTGAGAAAATATCTTTACCTTTTCCCATTCTGTTCTGAAATGTGGTTGTCATCAAGACAGTAGGTTAGTGCTTTGCCTGCAGTTCTTGCCATTTTAGTACATTCTAAAATAAATTTTAACAATTAAAAGTACAGGTTTCTGTAAACAACCATATTGTATTTGATTTAGAGGTGCAATATGAGACAGTAATTTAGCACTCTGAACACTAAATAGATTCAGTTTTGGCTTTTTTATGAACTTTCAGTGGGAAACACTACCATTTCTTTTTTAAGTTGGGGATTGGAAAAATGACAGTAAATTCCTTCCTTTTCTCCCTTGCTTCAGTAAGTCTGTAGCCATTCGCCTTTCAGGTACGCAACAAGACTTCCTTTGTTATTCTGAGCAGGACAGAGTTGAGGGAAAGTGAGAACAGGTGCATTCTTAGAAACACTTCAAATTATTTTATATGACCTGTATGAATGCCAAATGTACATAGTTTTACAAAAATTCTTAATATTGTTCTTTCATATATTTTGTCCCTCAATTTTATTATCTTTTAAATACTGAATGCCTAGAGGATTTTTCTAAAAAATAATTGATTAAATATGTGTATGCACACAGACACGTGTGCTCAGTTGCATTCTAGCTTGCATTAAATTTAAAGCAATATAATTCTGCTGAAGTTATAAAAGATTTATTTCGCATGTAAAGATCTTCATGCTATACAATCAAAATGGCTAATGACAAACTCTTGGACTGACAACATGGAAACGCTGTTTGTCTGTCAAGTTAGCCCAGAGTGAGTTTTTCTCCTCCTCCAAACCAGCCTAGTTTAGTGTTCTCATAGGACCTCTTCAGTTAATCCCATTACACTACACTCAGTTGCTGGCATTTCCACTTCAAGACATATAGAAAGGAACTGGAAATGTATATGTAGTTTTTAAATGTCTGAGGGTATGGATAGTGGTCATCAGCCTCCTTCAGAAATATCAAAGAGCTGGTTAATTCACTTAATGGTCCGCATGAAGGAAGAACATGGGTAAATTTGAGCAATGGATCTGAGTTTCTCTTGGTGACTGCTGTTTCAAGCATTATTGCTTTGAAAGTGTCAGTTTTATGAGACATCATGAAGTATTCAAATAACCCAGCTATTTGAATAATAGTAAAAGTGTCTGTTGTGGTACTGATTATGAAATAAGGTTTATTAACTTTATTAGCTAATTTTTCTTTCTCCCTTAGAAAGAGGCTCACTGAATAGTACGCGGTAAGCATGCTACATACTCCATCACAGCCAGACTCAGGCTGTACCAAATACTTATCTGTTTCAGCTGAGACCACTGGCCAGATCTCCTCCTCACCTCCCAATTCCCTAATCTAATCTAATTCTGTGGGGTTTATGGGGTTCATTTAAGCAACAGAAGCTGTGCTATAATTGTTACATGTGCCAGTGGCGATTTGTACCATCTGGGTATGAAAAAAAGAGGCTAGTACTACCATGGAGAAAGATCTTTATTCTGTTACTAAGCCAGTATAATTCAAGAATGGCTGCAGAGCAATTGAAAACTGAGAAATGGGCAGCTATGTAGTTATAGTGAAATGTCAAAGTATAATGAAACAAGGGAAATGTACTGCTTCATGATATGAGCCAAGTTACAAGCAGGTGGCAGCAGTAAAAATGTATATAAATAACAATATGGATGACATGTCAAGGTTTCCAGCTGGCTTTGTAAAGGCATTTCAGGAATATTATACTTAGAGTAACAATGTAGTTTGACAATTTAATACAAATACGTATCACTTCAAAATGCATATATTTACATTAAGGGTTTCAATATCCTCAGGTTTTATCACACTTGAAATTTAGCTTCTGCCCCTACCTTTAGTTAAAACAACCTTATAGTCTGTGAAACCTCAAACCATGTGGTATATTTTATGGAAGATTTGCTTCCATCTGACACCTTGTTATTCCACATAATGAAACCCACAGTGTTTCTGCCTGTACATTTTTGAAAATTACTATAGACTAAGACAACTTCTGTATAATGTTACAGAACTGTATGTGGTGAGCTATTTCCATGCCAAGCCTATAAACTTAATGTGTGATAAAAAATGCAGACAGGGTCTTTGCTGGCTGTGACAGAAGATCATTAAGACAGACCTTTCAAACTGGAGAGCAAAAGATTTTCAGAACTCTCTTTAGGACATTCCAGTCTGAAGCCTGAAGTTCTGACTTCCACTATCAATTCAATGATGTTATTAGCTTTGAAGAAAGAAGTTCTCTATGATCAACATTATAAAAGTTTCACAATAGAGATCATCAAAGAAAAAGAAGAAAAAGCATTTTCAAATAGAATTTTCTTCTGTTTAACATGTGGCAGTTCATACCGTTTCTTTGCGAGAGATCTGATGGAGTCTAATGCAGCAGGAGGAAGAACTCTGACACATTTCAGAACTTAAAGCTCAAGTATTCATGGTTAGGTTGCAAGCTGCCAGGAAGTCACAAATTGACTAGAGAAGTAGATAATAGTGAAAATGACCTCTTAACCTAGTTGTTAAACAAAGCTTGCATTTTATTTGCTGAGTAGATGCTTTAGAGAGCAGCACTAGCCTTTCCTTGGGCTCCATTGTGTGTACTGGAGATGAAGAAACTTACGTTTATATTGTAGGATTTTGTAAGCATGAGATGAGCAGAAGTTACACTGTTTTTAATGTAGTGATACTATAGGAATAAATTGAACTTGTGCCAAGAACTAGGGCATTATGCTTTAACTCTAATACCTTTAGATATTTTTGAAAGTTATATAGTGAAATTATGAACCTTAGAATTAGAGATTACCAATCCACTAGCAGTAGTTAATACAGTAGGTGCTGATGGGTTACAGACTGTGATTGTCAAGTTCAACTTGGAACCAGTTACTGAGTTTTTATAACTAAAGCAAATCGCCTTACAACGCGTAGTCGCTTAGGCACATCTGTTACATTGATGTATCACTAGTTTTATGGACCTGGATTAATTCCAGAGTAAACAGTGAGCACTCTGCTGAAAGGCAGTAAACATAGATACAAGTCAGTCATCTAGAAATCCCCAAGCATGATTTGCCAACGGGCTAAGTACCTCAAATATCTTACCCTTTTTGATGTAGCAAGATGCTTATACTGTGCATGCAGTAATACTCATCATGAGTGGAGAGAGAAGTAGTAAGGGTTATTCTTTCATTTCTTATGGTTAAATTTGCTTCCCTCTAATGTTGAAGTACTATCAATCCTAAAGTTGTGCTACAAATTTATGAAGTGTTATGTATTTGCTAACAGTGAAATCTACAGTTTTCCAAAATGAAAGTCATCCACTGTACAGGTACCCAATAAGTTGTAAATATATACTCTAAATTTCTAAAATTAACTACCGCACTTACAGCTCCTCTTCAAAATCAGGTGTGAGTCCATAGATCAGAAGGATCATAGAGTCTAAAGCCGTTAATTACATTTGAACAGTATTTATCTGATTTTAGAGTATTTCTAGCCATCTCAAAATCTTAGAACAACTTGGGTTTTTTTAATTACACATTTCATCTTCATTCCTTTTTTTTCATCTTGTGGCCTTTGCTTTGATACAGAGAAAAGTATCAGGATTGTGAAGTTTTTATGTATTGCGTTTAGTTGGCAATGCCTTTCCATCTTGTCATAGTATTGCTAAGACAGTTATGAAGGGATTAAACTTCTTTTCAGAAATTCACACATGCTGGGAACAGGTTCAGAAGTGCAAAATGGCGTTTTTTGTTTTTTTTTTTGGGGGGAGGGGAGGTGGGGGGTAGTATTTAATGCATGCTAATGCTGAAGATATATCCCAAGATGTGGAAAAGGCTATGTGTTAATGCTGTCAGCTCTTTACTGAATTGTAGTAGGTAAGCCTTTCTGTTTCACTCTTTTTTTGTGTTCAAGGAGTTCATAAAACATTTCTGGGGTTTGAACTCGTTTAGTCCAAACAGCAGGAATTTCATTTGCCACTGATATTTATCAAATGCAGGAGTGGAGAAGTTTGTGCCTTGGCTATATTCAGGCCCCAAAATGATAGCAAAGAACAGCTGTGCAATAAATTGTTTCAAAGGGTCAGTGC
This sequence comes from Psittacus erithacus, assembly GCA_009867235.2. Lineage (NCBI taxonomy): Eukaryota > Metazoa > Chordata > Aves > Psittaciformes > Psittacidae > Psittacus > Psittacus erithacus. The sequence goes on from WYDI02022453.1 coordinate 13,476, forward strand.
TACTACATGGAGAATGTAACTAACATTAGAGAAGAGTTTTCAACTGCCTGATACTAAGGATGCATAAAAATCTTGCTTGTCTAGAAATGTTAGGATATCAGATATAGGAGATGGAACAACCGACAGTTACTGCTGAGAAAAAAAGGCAAACTCAAGTGAATTTATAGAGGAACTTATTTCAGCAGTCCTGATACAAATTTAAAAGCCTAACCTTTAACATACTGAAATAAATTCCTGGATCATCGTAAAAAATATAAAGGTAGCCAAGTGGGAAAGAGAGTAATTCTGTAGGTCAGATGCCTTCTATAGAGCTAGGATAAGGAAGAGCTTGGAAATTATACAAATGAATATGCAATAATTCCAAGATTTTCTTTTCAGGTGGCAGTGTTAAGAAGCAAAGGAGTTGATGTAGGAGAAAGCTAGCTCCAGTTCATATGGAAATTATTCTATCTTGGGTAAATGCAGACTAAAAATTGTGAGTTCTGCCTAGCAAAATGAGGAATAAGTAATTTAGGTTTAATGATAATGACATTTTTGTCTGTTGGTAGAATAATTGAGGCTCTTTTCAATTTAGAGTCAGAATTTGGAATATGAATCTTACCGTTTAGGTATAATAATCTCCAGGGATCAAAAGATTTGAATTTTAGGAAAATTTGTATCGCTGTCTGGAGTCCAGATGTTTGCTACATTATTTATGATAGCTGTAGGTCATGAAACATTAAAAGAATTTTGATTTTTAAGAATGAATTTAGAATCACAGAATGGTTTGGGTTGGAAGAGATCTCAAAGATCATCTAGTTCTGTGCCTCCTGCCATGGGCAGGGACACCTTCCGCTAGACCAGGCTGCTCAAAGCCCCGTCCAACCTGGCCTTGAACACTGCTGGGGATGGGGCAGCCACAGCTTCTATGGGCACCCTGTCCCAGTGCCTCACCACACTCAATTTATTTTTAGGATAATGTAACTTGATTTCAGTGATGATTATTTTAATTTGTCCCAAATCTAATCCAAGGGGATGCTTTTTCTCTTGCAATCTGAGGAGGAAGAGTTCATTTATCTTTTCCGGAATTTTATCCCAGGTCTGCGAAGCCTAAAGTTATTCTTATCAATTGTGAATTAATGGAATTGAAATAAATAGGCAGATTTTAGTCCAATTCTTAATGGACATATATTAATCAATTTGGAGTGTCATTATCTTCTATAATCTATGAAAGATGTCTTGTAGATGATTCTGATACAGTTTCTGCTTTTAGGTATTCAAATTTAGCTTTGTTGTTTTCTATATATCATACCTATATATCATTTACATGGGTAGTTAATATTACACTGAGACAAATGCAGAAATGACAGTTCAGCACGCCTGCTCTTGCCTTGTCAGATATGGTATTTAGGGTATAAATAATAGATAAATAGCGTGGTTATATTTAGCTGATATATACAGTAGCTGCTACTTACTACTGAAAATATTGTAGTACATTAGAACCTACTTATGACATCTTTCAAAGTTACCATCTGAATACAGCTGCTAATATAAAATAACTGGAGTGGAGGTCTGTAAGTGTCATGAATTTTTATCTGTTTATATGATATTTTTATAACAGAGTATTAAATAAGACACTAACACTTGGAATTCAGTTTAAATGAGTTCAACCGATCAAAAGAGAAAATGCTTGCCTTAAAGGACAGGTCACTGCTTTTTTCTAGCAAGTGATCAAAGCTTGCTTCATTGAAGCAATGGTTAAACACTTCTGCAGCATGCCGATGCTTAGGTTTCTTTTCTTTTCCATGTGATTTTGCTGTACCCCCTACAAGGATAGTGAAGGTAGACAGCTGAAGGACCTCCTAGAAGAAAGGACTGCATGTGTGGCAGGATTCCCCATGAGGTTCCATCACATTTGGTTTAAACATTTCATATTCATATTGAGAGTCTTTTATGCTGGTTTTATGCTGATTATACCTAGAGGCTATTAAATGTTATCAGATACTTTATAGTTGCAATTTTGAATGCAATTCGTGGTATGAAATCCTTTTAAAGGGGTATGTTTGACATGGAGCATGAGCATTTAAAGTGAAAGTACTTTCATAAACTCATAGCGATTGAGGGTGTCATCTTTGTTCTTTTAGCTCTCAGCTGCTGGATGTAGCTTAAGGCTCACGTTTGGAAGATGAGGTAGATTTTAAAATATCCATTTCTATGACTTTTGCTTTTGCTGTTTTGAAACAAAAACCCACAGGTTGGTAGAGATGATCATATTTGTTGTGGCAGTCCAAAACACAGTGTTAAGGGGTACACTTGGAGATCTACATCTGGTGTTCTATTCTTTTATATTCCTTACAGCTAATTAGATTGACATACTAGAGATACGAAGTTAAAAGAAAAAGGAATGTTGAACAGAGTCTGGTATGAATAAACTGGTGTATATTACTGAGCTTTCACTAGAGAATGATCTTAACCTGTAAAAGATAAAATTCGTGTGAAGGATAAAATTTCTTCTGTGCAGAGAAAGAACAGCATGTTTGGAGTATATGTGCACAGAAAAATCAAATGAGCAGAATTTAATCTTCCAAGCACCTTAGAAGGTGTAATTATGACAACATATATGATAGAGATGTAGGGAATCAGTATGATCTGTTTCTTCAGGAGAGACAGGGATGTGCTGTAAGCCGTGTGGTAGATCCATTTCAGAAGCAGTCTGAAAATTCTGGAGTTGTTCACTTGGCCTGTGTAACCAAGACCAGCCCTTCTTTAAACTGAAGGAAAGGAAGGATTATGCAGATACTCAAATAATATGTTATTTTCAGCCTGTTCTACAGCAGAAGCATAAAATAAAAATGGGCTGATGGTTATTTCTGTTATGTGGGTGGCGTACGCCATTAGACACAGTGATAATTTGGATGAGAATTGCTATATACTAACAAATCCTATTTAGGATTTCAGAACTACTAAAGCAAGTCCTAAGGAGATAAAAACCCTCAGAAGCTAAATATAGCATTCCACAGATTCTCCTGCTGTTTTAAAATATTTTTAATTTAAAATATTTTTGGTAACTTTTGAAATAATTTTCTTTACTATTGAGAATACTTATGGGATTGAATTTTCTGGAGCGTAAATGTTACTTGTATGGTCAAATGTCTGGACCAAGAGAGAATTTAGCTTAGTAACTATAAATGAGTATTCCTGGATCTTACTTTCATTTGTGCCCCTGAAGAGCTGTGTGACCTTGTTGTGAAATCGTGAAACCTCTCCATGTTTCATTTCCCCATGTTTGAAATGGTCATAATATGTTTCAGTTTTTAAAAATTACAGTTGTCAGCAAAATTAGCACAGGTCTGAGTGACCAGCTCTGGCAACCCACGTAGAGATGATTTAAGGTATTGCTGCTTCTGGCTTGGTGCCCTACCTCTGCCAAAAACTCCTGTCCCCTCATGATAAAGTTCATAGAATAGGCAGTATACACACATCTAACAGTATGGTTTATGCCCTTGGAGGATTAACTTTAGCTGCCATCGTTTTCGCTTTGGTTGCATAGTGGGCACATCACCTATTTACTCAAATCTGCTTTGGAAGTAGTTACTCTTGAGCAGAGGAGTGGCTCACACTGCTTGAAGCAGCAGGTTCCTGAATCTCCCCAGCATGAAACCCCAGAGCATGAGAGCCAATGCTGCCAGGTGCCCACACACTCAATGCGGTGGGGCAGGCAATGCACTTTGATGGTTCCCACCCTTGTGATAGCTGACATCATTGTGATAGCTGAGTACTAAACAATTTGATAGTGCCAGCTCTAGTGAAAGTTGAGTAAAAAGTGATTAGTTTGTGGTTGGTTTGGTTTTTGGGTTGTTTTTGTTGCTGTTGTTTTGTGGGGGTTGTTTGCTGTGAAATGGTGTAAATGCAGCGCACCATTTATCACTGAAGAGATTTTCTTGTGCTCTTCCTATAAATGATGACATACACATGGTGGCATTGAGCAATCAGGAGCAGGGAACATGTAAAACAGAAGTCTACAGAGTGGGAATCTGGAAACAGAAATGCTACACTTTGTTCTTATAAATGAGCTCTCTTCTTGAAAACTTTTGCAGAAAACTGTAGGGATAGCTACACATCTTTTATGTTACTAAAGCCAGCAGGAATCACTTTATTGAAATAATTGCATATGGTTTAAAATACTAATGTAGTGATGCAACAGTGTTCTGTAGTAAAATCAGAAATAAAAAGGGCATTCGGTACAAGTATTTGCATTACTGTTATATTCAGAATATGTGTGTATTTGGTGCTTTATGATGGCAGTGTGATCTAATAGAAGCAGACCTTGCGTAGTCTCCGCCTCATAAATACATCGCAAAATTGTACTGAAGTGGAAAGAAAGTAACAAGCTGTGCCTGAAAGCTCTAGGATTAAGCACATCCAGCAAAAATACTTGATAGATCCTTTGAACATACTGTTGAACAGTAAAAAGAATGAAAATTTCCCACCTTCTTTACCCTGCTTTTTACCATCATAGGTACATGAAAGAATACACATTTTGAAATGAATTGAAATAAAATCCTATGTGACCTACCTTAATTCTGACCCATGCTGGAAACATATTTTGATTAAAATAGTTGACAGTATTGCAAGTCTTCTAAAAAGTAATTAGTTTTTATTTTTCTGTACCTTTATAGGAAAGTTAAATGGCAGGGCTCACATCATCTATATCAAGGTACAATCATTGGAGCATCTATTAGGTTTTTGTAGCCATTTACATTCTATTTTAATCCAGAAGGAGAACTGATTTTTAAATAATACAATTTGAATTACATTGTGCTGATACCTTACAAGTTCTTTCTGGAAAAACTGCGCTTGTAGATGGAACAGCATCAATTTGTAGTATATTAGGGTCAAAAGTCTATTCTGGGACAAGCATCTAATCAGTCAGTAGTCCAAAATCCAATCCCTTTCTCATTTCTTCTCAGTAACACAGCTCAATTACCTGAGAGGAAGTGTCTTTCTTTAGCCTGGTGTTAGCAGTATGTTGTTTCTACTAATATTTTACAGTTGTTGTTCTGCTTCTAATGTCCATAGGATTACAGACTTCTGGTAGAGCCACAGGGCAGCACATCTTTCTGCAGTACTGGTCTGTACTCTGTGGAGAGTGTGTTCTCCAGAAATTATGTGTACCCTCTTCATGTTCTCATTCCAGCTGAATGCCACAATAGCTGGTGTTGCTTTAGAGAAAGCAGAAGTGTATCAGAAAACAACTACTTATTACCTGGCCAAGTGACCCTGATTTGTTCTTGGAAGGACCAGGATAACCCTAGACAGACTTACTGCTTCACTGCCATCACTGTCATCATTGAGATTTTTACTCTTTTTGCGTTTTCATACTGCTTTTGAAGTCAGTGCGCTTCATGGAATGAACCCATGGATTCTCCAGGCTGAGAACCACTGATATATTATGTAGATGTAGACTTACAGGGAAAGGGAAATAAGAAGGCTTCAGGGAAGAAATGAAGGAATGATGGAATCCATACAAGTTAGATCAGTGGCTTTACAGTCTATTTTAAACTGTGGTGGTTATTGTGTTTTGTTGCTTTGAGGGATGGTGGGGGTGAGAGTGTTGTTTTTCAGTGTTGTCTTGTTTGGATTTTTTAAAGTCTTTTGTTCCTGGTGTCTGAACTAGGCACATATAATTTACTGTGAGAGATTCCATCTTCTGGGTCAAGAGAGACTCTAAGTCTAAACAGGAAATTTCTTCATTGCAAAACTGAAGGTGTTTTAAACATGTTTTGGGCATAGTACATACTTAGGTCTTAGCTTTTATTTAGGCTACTGTGGTACCATTTTGTACTGAAAAAGACAAACTAGGAGCACTTGGAGATGTATCTTAAATCTAACCAGGCTGTCCACATTATTATACTGGCGCAATGGTGGATCTCATGAACTAAAGACTGAGGAACTAGTATTTATTCTTAGTCATCTTGCCGCCCTGGTGGCTTTATCATTCAGGCTTTCCTTGACTAGAAAGGCTGGCCTGTTCCTCACTAGTGGAAGATTTCAGCAGAGCACAGATTCGACCATACCACAGCCTCCTTTAATGGAACTGAAACCAGTAAATTACATGTTCCAGTGCTGCTTTGAATGAACTGATCTCCTGCTGTGTGCTATTTATAATTTGTTTGGGCATGCACTCACAAATGTTTTCTGTGATCTAATAATAGCTATTACTGATAGTTTAAATGATTTCAGCTGTTGAATCTGTTTACCGTTAAGCAATAGCGTACTATTGGTGTTGACTTAATTTAGTGACTCTACAACCTCTGAAATCTGCTATGGTGGGTATATTTCTCAGTCTGCATAAAGTAATTTAGCTGTGGAAACCCTGCTAAAATGCATTAAAAGTATGTATCTGAAAAGAAGAAACAATTTAGGCTAGTAGTATATATATTTGTTTTTAATTAGTAGGTTAATACTTTGTTTATTATGATTTGCTGATTAGGTTCCCAGAAGCCTTTCCTACCCTGGTTGATGCAGGTCAGTGTAGCTTTCTTTGCTTACTTGATATATAAGAGATGACTTGAAGTCCCTAGATGAATCTGTAGGTGTCACTTAAAGTATTCAAAGAAATAGTCCTTCCAGTGCAAGATGTCATGTCTAAAGAGTATTTATGGGGATATTCTTAAAAGAAGTGGTTTAAACTGGAAATAATTCTGAAAATAACAATGTAATGTAAGTTCATCTGGTTGGGGTAGGAGGTAAAATTTGCCTTGTTGCCAGAAAATAGGGGCACACTGAAAAATGAGCTATTTTACTCATTCACCTTAAAATGTAATCAAATTAATCTTACAGTAAAAACCCTTATTTCTCTTGTGTTCCATGCTCCCCCTCTCCTGCCTACTGTGATCCACTGTGCATGCTGCCACCAAGCTGTGTTGCCTTTCATAATTGCATAGTCCTTTATTCTCAGGATGGTCATGTGGCAAGCACTGTAACTGTTTATCTAGAAAAATGGCATTAAAATTGGCTTTTTTTGTTTGCCTGTTTTCAGCTCTGTTTTTTATAGCGAATAGGCAAAGGGAAACAAGGAGAGGAGCCAGCTCCAGGTGACTGGCCAGCTGCCTATGGATCAGCACCAGAAAGTGCTCCACAGATTGCAATTTGAAACCCATTAATATAATGGATAAAGTCTGTGAAGCATTTTAAAGCCTCCCTTGCTTATAGTGCTGCATTTTATAAGCTAGGTGACATCAAAAGAATTGGTTCTGGCTCAGACCAACTAATAAAAAAGGATAAGGCTTATTTTTATGCTGAATATCAGTAGAAGCATGTGCAGAAGATTACATTTGACATTCTGGCTTTTACCCAGAGCACAACAAACTCTATCTTATCCCCATCCATCAGAAGAATTTGATAGGTTTGGAGACCCCAGTTTTTTTATCCCTGTATTGAAGCACAAAGAAGCAGCTTAGACTTGTGTATTGATCATATAAACATGGCATTGTGTACTTTTATGTTTCCTTGAACAAATGCTTAATGGTTGTATAATGAGGTGTAGCATTTAAATAGGGTGTTTAAAATGATCAATATATAAAGCTGATATAAAGCCTTAAATGTTCTTGTTATGTATTACTGTACAAGGAGTAATGGAAAGAAATGGAAAGTCTGGCTAATTCCTGAAGTCAGAGAGAGAACAGTATCTTTCAGAGCCCAGTAAAAATCACATGCAGTTGGTTTTGTGCTTATACAGCTTTAATTGTTGTTAATTTTTCTGGTCACCACATGTTTATTTAAAAGTGGGGTTTTTTTTGGTTCAGTAGTCCAGCCTGTACCGGCATTAGCCTCCAGATCTCAACAGCATCCTGTTTATTCTGATGTAGCTTGCCTGACTGACTCCCCAAAGATAAAATTCACTAAGTGAACTTGACAGATTCCAGGCTGTCTCCGTATGGCAGGGACTGGGCTGCAGCTTCTGAATCTGCTTGGGAATTAAAAGCTGCTCTCACCTTATTAAGATGGCAGCAGTTACATGCAAGTCAAGTTTACAGGGGCTTGTTTTAATTCTTTTGGCGTCTGCTTGAGACCAGTCCATACCATTTTTTGTGCATGTGAGTCAGAGCAGGACCAGAAGGATGACCTTTCTTTTACAAACAGTACTTATATCAGCAAGAGAGCAGACTTAAAAATGAAACTGTACTTCTGTTGTTGACAGTTTTTTAAGAGGCATGTATACAGTTTAGGCTTAGCAGGTGCGCTAAATGGACCAGACCACAAGAGATTTCTGAAAAAAGTGGTGAAACAGTGTGAGTCTGCTGCCGTCTCTTCCTTCCCTGTTGCCTTTGTATACTAACTGTGGTTCATCTATTAACAAGTTAGCGTTATTTTCCTATATGAAAAATGTCAAACCTATATTCTGGCTACATCAAAATATTGAGCTTTCCAACCTGAATGACAGGGAGGGGTTTTGAGAATTCACACTGCTGAGGATCTTTCCTGCATGTTTAAATCTGTGCTGCCTGTGTGCAGATAGCCAAAATCAGTCACAAGAAGAGGTTCTTCTAAAGTGACTGAATATTAGTGAAAGAAAATATGACTGAAACACATGTGCACTATGCATAAAATAAAATATTAGAATTTGCCGTCTTTATGAGCATTAATCAAAATAATGTCATTATAAGATTTCTAAAAATCCATTCTGATTTTTCACAGGGTTGAAGGAATTCATTTTGGTAGGTTTAAACAGGTCATCCTTAAAATGACAACATTAGCAAAAAGAATTCAGAAAAGTACACAAAATATCTGAAAGTGGTTAGTGCTTGGTCTGTAAAATAAAGGCAATGAAAAAATGTATTGAGATACAAGATTGAATTAATTTTGCTGTTTTGGGATTGTTTGTAGAAATAGTTAAGTTTTTCTAAGAAAATGGAACTGGTAGTAGAGATTTCCTCAGCTATCCCTGTGCCTCCCTGACATTGCTTATCAGCATCAGATACATACTTTTAAGAGAGATCAAGAATGACCAACCTGTCTAAATTTGCTTTGTTATATCTTGCCTGTCTGCTTTTCATAGTCCAAAAGTGGAAGGTGAAGATCTGGTGTGATACATTCAAATCTTAAAAAACAAACCAAAAAACAAACCAACCTTAAAAACTTCTATTAGTTAAACTTCATATTTAAATTCAAAGTCTCATGATCTCTCCCTATTGCTTTTGTCCTTTCTTTGAGAAACAGTGATTTTATTTTTTTCTCCCCCCCATCTTTTTTTTCCACCAGATACTGTATTTTGATTTTAGTTCAGATTCTATAGACGGTAATCAAGCAGCAGTGTTTTCTGGTTATGTGGCGATAGCTATGTTTCTTGCACTTGCATACTTTTCCGAGCAGAAATGAGGATCTTGCGTGGGACCGTTTAAGTAGTGCTACAGTCTTACCTTTTCTGGAAAGAGAAGCTCTTGAGAAATCCCTGTTCAGTATCATTTTTTATTAATCACATTGTATGTTATCTAAAACTGTGTGGATCAGTTTGCGAAAACTGATTTTTCTCTCTATATGCTACTTGTTTAGTTCTTGGGAATCATCTGTGTCTTCCTAAATGTCATTTGTAATGTTTTTTATCTTAACTTGCTTTTAGCTGGAGATTAGTTTGTGACATGAACTAACTCCTAATTGGCTTTCAAGGAAAACTGGCTGTATTGTATAATATAGGCCTGTGCTGAAAATTACCAGTAAGCCCAATAGTACTAGCTGGGAATAATGGGACTACACTATTATTGTGTTTCTCACAATCTATGTTTGGGCCTTGTGAGCACATCAATAAGAAATGTCAACTTAGTCATTACTATGGTGGATGCTCTTACAGCAGATATTTTAAAGGCAAAATTTAGTCTCTGAATAAAAAGAAGCCAAATTCCCACTCAAGGATAATAGGTTAAACTTCATAGACCTAGTGCAAGTATCTCTTTTATGACATACTTCTTTCCTGGTTTATGTATTATATGAAAGAAGTTTTACAGCCTAGCTAAAGCACCAGATACAGGGTATATTAGCGTATAGGGAGTATCTTTGAGGAAGGAGCCTTTAATGTTGCATCTGCATAAAAAGTGAGGTAGGTTTGATTTTTAACAATACACTGCAGTCATGTTGTTACATCTGTTACCAAATTCACAGATATCTGCCTTTTAGAGCAGTTGTAGCAGATAAATGCAGTGCCTCTTGCAGACTCAGGTTTTATTTTACCCAAACCTGTTTTAGAATTAAAAGCCATAGAAGTACCTTTTGGGGTTTTTTTTTTTGCATGTCTTTTGTGTGTCACTGATGTTTTTCAGATGAATCACTTGATACTGCATTTATGCATCTCTTGCATTTGTGAAGTGAGCATCTTTTTAATGTTCTGCGGTATGGACTAGGCAGTAGTATTTCTTAATGCCATAACTTAACAGCAAATTGAAATCCACTATTTGACTGAACAGTTAAATGGCTTCTCCACTAAACCTGGCTGCTAATGACCACGGACTGGAATAAAACGATATGATCAGGACTGGGATCTCAAGCTCACTCTGTAAACATCTAGATTGGCTGAAGAGCAGCGATCTATATTTACAGCAGAGCTGGCAGAAGGCAAGGTGTGAGTGTTCTTCATCTGCATGAAGGAAAAGTCATAGTTTCAAGTTGCTGATCAAAAAGTTTGAAGTAATCTTGAGCTTTTTTCACAGAAGCTTTTGAGGGAGTGTTCTGGCACTTGAAGGATAGCATGGTTATACTGGTCTTGAACAGACAGCATTGCACACCAGAGAGCAAAAAGGCCTAAAAAGGTCTTCACCACATCCAGGTTATTCTGGAAAACCTTTAAGGGTTGGGGTTTTTTTTCATTGTAGAAGGGTGTTTTGGGTTTGTGGATGATTTTGTTGGGTTTTGGTTTTATTTAATTATTTTACCTGGCTGGAAATTTTTGTGAGGTAACAATAAGAAATTGAAACACTTGAAGATTCCCAGGAGAACTATGCAACACACATATAGTGGAGATGACTATTTGTTTAGCACAGCAGTTTGTAAGATTGGCATAATTAATTGCCCTGCTTTTTCCAGTATGTGTTGTTTTTAGAACATGGTAACTTAATAGCAGTTTACATCCATTTATTTAAAATTAAATTGAAGTGGTCATATGTAATGTAGTATGTAATAAAATACATGTGAAAATTACCAGATTGTAAGGAACTGGTTAGTAACATAGAAAACACAGGTCAGTGTTTGCTCCCACATGACAGTAAGTTGGGTGAGGGGAATTGCTTCCTATATGGGAGGCACCCTTACTGTGGAGGGTCTCTTTATATACAAGGTGAGTCTCTTTTATTATACTAATACAGTGTTTCTTTTAAACAGCCATAAATTGGGATTCTTGAGGCGTCACTGTCTGAGCTTACGCTGTCTTTGAGGAGTGGTCAACACAGGAGTTGTCCAAGTGGAATTAATCCTTTTCCAGGAGAAATTCATGTCTCTGTTTCACATGTAAAAGAACAGAGAGATAAATAAATCTCCTTATTCATGCTCTCCTTTTAGAGCTGTGTAAATCTATATTGTCTGAGTTATGGTAATGCAGAAGAAACACAAGAAATACACCAACCCCTATTGTTTATTTTAAAACCTGATAGCGAGTAAATGGTAGTAGCTTATTTAGGTTGTGTGGTATGACTTGCTAAATTTAGGGTGGAAAGACCTGAGGATACTGATCAGGGAATCTTCAGAGTGTTTGCTTCCTAAAGAAGCCTAAGCCTAAGTTGTTTGTAGACACTGTACTAACCTCTGACAGACTATATACATGATGTGGGGCAACAGTGTCCAGACAAGGTCCATCACTGCTTTGTGGGTACCACTCCTAAGGGCTGGGCTTAATGAATGGGCTCTTGATGTAGGCTGAGTGTCCCACGTCTGTGTTGCTATCCAGCAGAAGAAAACAGTTGCTCGTAAAATACATGAAAGTGAATTGGACCACATTGTGAGATTATGAAAACTCCCTAAGAGTCTTAAGAGTCTCCCTAGAATCAGTGTAGTTGGTGGATGGTTACATCATGCACAGATAGGCCCCAGAACCAACTTTCAAAATTCGTACCAATGTCTAATTTTCTTGCCAAGCACATGAGTCACTTTAGTCAGCTGAGCTTAGAAAGGAGAAGGCAGTTGCATGGAGCGCTTAAAAATCGCTGTTGCTTGAAAAATCAGGCTTTCATTTTGGCTTTTGCAGAGTAATTTTTTGCTGGCCAGTAATCTCAAATTGGTTCAAATCAGGAATTTACTCTCTCCCAGTTTGGTATGGAACTGTATTTATGTTTCGAGTGAGCAGTGGATTAAAGACAAGTACTGTGCACAAGAAACTGGCCCAGGTTGCCTTCTGTTTTACGTTTTTACTTCAGTTTTCTCCTCTGTAGTGAGATTAACAAAACGGTTCACTATATTTGGAATGCTAATGGCAGTCATTACATCAAAAGAGGGATCTATTATTAAATTGACAGAATGACAGTGGCAGAAAGCAGCTATAAATTGTTCTGTAAGTCATTAACTGGAAAAATTACATGCAAATATTTAACATTGATCAAAATTCCATTTCTCATTGATTTTTGCTCTGCTAGACCTAGGACAGAATAAGAAACTGTTCTTGGGTGTAGTTTGGTACACCATAGAAATTGCAGTGCTTGGAGCCAATTTTTACCTCATGAGTAGTTTATTTCTTTCTCCCTTGGAGAAATTTATTTCTCCCTTAGAAATAATGTTTACCTAAGTGAGTAAAACCTGGGTGAGGTCTCTTTACATTTAAAAGAATTTCCCACATATCTGGTTTTGATTGTCATACCCTTCAGTGTGCTTGTCCAATTCCTACCCACACACCACTATGCAAATGAGGCACTCCCACATAGTGACTGTTCTGCGCAGAAAACATTAACCGCCTAAACAGCCTTTTTTTCCTTTTAACAAACAGAGTTTTGAAAAATATTCTAAAGTACAGTTCTGCCCACCTGCTGAGGATAATGCAGGGGCACCTTTAAAATATATTGTTATATAAGCTTATAGGAAGAAATGAAGCAAAAATGGCAAACTTTTGCTAGAGCTTTAGAAAGTTGCAGTTTACTTGGGATGGAAAATAAAGTAGTTGAATTCACTTTAGCTACTGATTAAATTTAAGGCAATGATAAAATGACACAGGCTTGGCTGGCAAACCTCTACATCCTTGACTGAAGAAAATGGCAATGATAAAACCAGGGTAAGAACCATTTGCTCTTACTGCTTTTCCAAAGCGTCAGCTACAGTTATGTTATTAGAGATGATGCTTTTCACAGTAGTAGTAAAACTGGTGTGTTGATTGTTCTTTGCAGTTTAACAGTTTTCATTTGCTTTGCGAGATTGGAAAAGCAAGTCCTGCTATGTTGGCCAGTCCCAGGAATGAGCAGTGCAGCGCTCTCACACTTTCCTTGCTACCTGCGCAGTATATTCTTTTGCTCTCTCTGAGAAAATCTTCTGTCAGTTGATCCATTTGTGAATGTTTTTTGTGTCTTACTTTGAGAGCAGCATTGTCTCAGAAGCTTCAGGAGCATCTATATCTGTGTTTATGATGAGAGAGCTGTTTACAGAGGAACTTCTAATTTTGGGGGTTTAAGGTGGTAGATGAATGTAAAATTGCACATACATCAGGAATTGTTATTTTCTGTAAAAATTGTTCATAAATAAAAAACAGTGCTACAAACAATATCTAATATCATAGCTCAGATATTTTTTTAAACTTCCTTGTTCCATTGCAGTTTAAACTAAGGCAGTCATACTAGAAGCTGGATTCTTTCGTTTATGTGTTATATTCTTGTATTTTGTTATACTCTCATATTTTGTTCTTACTAGTCAAATTGAATTAAAAATGACTGAGAGTTTGCTGTTGATTCTTCATAGCTCAGTAATTGGTTTCCATATGTTGAAATAAGTAACTATATCAAGCCATCTGTTTCATTTGGAATTAGAAGTAATAGTATTTTCATTAGTGTGAAGCATTTAACTGATACTTTAAAAAAACCATAAATTTGGGCTAAATTTAAGTAAATTCTTTTTTTTAACATTATTCAAATAACAATACATATTATATTTTAAAAACTATAGGTCTTAAATTGTTAATATTTAAGGTATCATTTGCATTAGGAAATCATCTAACACTAAAAATAAGTCTGAAACACAAAATTGGACAAGAAAGCCTCACCCTGATTAGCTGAGTGGGATGTCAGCCTTGTTCAGGTCTTCTGTATAAAGGTAAATTTATCTAATGTGCTGAACAGAAAACAGATTTATATTCCATTTTAATATAGCTAAATATTAGGAAAGCATAACTTGAATCAGAAGTTCTGTATGCCTCTCACTTTTGCTTATGACAGTACAATTTCACTGCTAAGTTTTGGATGCTACTGATATCATCAGCTTGTTCCTGGGAAAGCCATAAAATCCCGAGTCAGGTCACTTGGCAGTCAAGTGGAAACGAAAACTGCTTTTCAGCTATATTGTATTGCTTTAAATTGCAAATGTCTTTCTATTTGCTTCAGGGTTTTTTTTTTCATTCTGTTTTGTTTTTAATCCTGCTGTTGCACTCTCTGTGTTAGAATCTAAGATTTATATTTCTTTGACTGTTTAATGTTTTCTTTCATCGCCTTCATAAATAGTAATGACTAGCTTATGTATATCCAGGGAAGTAAGGCAAAAAGCCCTTGAGTGTGCCAAGTCTGAAAAAATTCAAATTAGTGTATCAAATGTTAGAAAAAGAGGAATTAAGGCTCTTGTCAGGTAACCATAAGCCAGGAATCTTCTAAATTCTAACAGTGGTTTCGTAGATAAAGCTAAACCTAGCTTTACTTATGAAAGAGAGTGGCAGGCATGTGGCTCAAAGTATAAAGTTTCACCTAATGAAAGCTATTTAGCATGTTATTCTAAATCCGCAGAAAGGCAGAATTTTATTCCAAGGTGTAGCTCATTTCTATTAGGGGAATCCTGAATTTTTTAATGAACATTTGTCTTTTTCTCATTTCTAATTAGCTTTAGCACTGAGACTCCAGAATGCTAGACTTCAACACTGAGATTTCTAACTGTAATAAAGCACTTGAGGTGGTATTTAATTAAAGTAGGGTGGTGATAGGGAAGACCTGAGCAGGGCTGAAATGCTAATCCTTTTTCATTGCTCAGTGTCCCCTTGTGATTGTGATTGATGAGTTGATTTCTCTTTACAACTTCATTTGCATCATGTGATAATACCCCGAGGCAGAGGTGCTGTGTATTTCTGGATGAGAGCTCACCATTAGTACAAGCTAATGTGTTAAATGGGGTAGAGGTAGGGTGAGGAGCTATCTTAGCTGTTAAGCAACCTACTAAATAACTGGTTTATGGTGGGTGATGCAACTCCCTGTGTAAATGCTAGTACTCATAATATCTTTATCTACTTTTACCTTGAAAATACACATTCCCCCGTGTCTGTCCTACCCTTTCACGCTTGTATTTATCTCAGTTATTGTGTTAAAATGATCATGCCGGGTAGTGTGTGCTGTGAGGAAAGAATGTAAAGTTTTCTTTGATGCTTAGAGGCAAGATAAATTGGTCAGGACTTTCTTAAAGAATAGATACTTTCCTTATTACTAAAATTCCTTCTTACTGAAATTCTCACTCCAACTTGAAACTTCTGTAATGGCAGAGCTGTTTCTTCTTTGGAACCAAGAGGATAATAGGGAGACTATCCAAGCTTCTTATGTTGTCATTCTGCTTGCCCAGAAGAATACAGTCTCATAACCTCTTTGCCCCTTACATTGGTTTTCCTGTAAGCCCTTCTGACCTGCTTACAGCTGAACAGATCTTCATGTTAGTGTGTAATACAAGCATTTCCATCAATGAATTTCTACTGGATTAGTGTAATCGTATTAGTACAGTATATTTGCTCTGGCAACAGAGGCAGCCAACAGTATTCTGACTGTATAAACAGGAACATAGCCAGTAAATTGAGGGAAGTGATGCTCTTCCTTTACCTGTTCAATCACACCTAAGGTCTTTAGCCCAGTTTGGAGCCCTCTAATACAAGAAAGATGTTGATCAACTAATGTAGGTTCAGCAGAGGGCCCCCAACATGATCCTGACCTGGAGCACATGGCATGTGGTAAGAGGATGAGGAAACTATTTATTCATCCTGGAGAAGGGTCCAGTATGAACAAATAGCAGCCTTCTGATGCCTACAAGGATGTTATCAAGAAGATGGAGCTAGTCTCTGCACAGAGGTACGCAGTGGGAGGACAAGAGGGGACGCACATAAATTGGAAGAAGAGAGGTCTTTGTTCTCAGCCCTGAGCCCCTGGGCCTGATGGTGTACCTGACCTAGCTTTGAGCAGGAGCTTGAGCTGCAGGCTATAGAACGAAAAGTGCAGTTAAACACTCTTAAATTCTATAGCCAGATAATTTTTATTTTTCACAGCTGATACATGTTTCCTAAAACACAATTTAGAAGTAATTTCTTACCATTTAAATTGGATAAACCAATATAGCACATATGTGCAAATCTTTAAAATGTCATCTGCACCCTCTGGGCTGTCCTACCTATTGGCTGTTTGCCACTTCATGAGTAGGATTGGTCTAGCTGCTGCTTCCTACATACCATTCCTCTCCTGTCTCTTCAGGGAATAGAATGCTCTGACAGCCTGTTTGGGTTTATATCAAAAGTATTGTTGAACCCAAACAGAAGGGAAGAAATATCTTAAATCCATGTAAAATAACAGTCTTATAGGTGCACTTGTATAACCTAAAGGGTTACCATCACTTCTGTTGAAATTGTAGCAGTTTTCCATTTTCCAATCACTGCTACTCTCTCAGGTCAAGTATTTATTCTTTTGTAGTCTTTCTCTTCCTGTATGTTCTTAAGATAGCGTGGGTATTTGTTTTCCTGAGTTCACAGTTGTAGGCTTTTTCCAAATCTCGTTGTTTCAGCTTACATTTGAAAGTAAGTTGGCAAAATGAATGGTTTTTGCAGAAAGAAAAGTTATTGCATATTTTCCTGATCACTGGTGGAGAGAGTTCTTCCTGAATTGTTGTTCCTTACCTTGCTTATTTTTCCAGAAGCCTGCTGCTAAGTGTAATTAATACCCAGACAGGTCATTCCAGAAATGATTGTGGTGCTTTAAGGAGCTCTCTGGCTAGAGGCTCACAGTCTGCTGGTTGAGATGGCAAAAATATATTATGTGCCCAGGATTCGTAGAGAGCTGTGTTGCATATACTGAACAAATATGGGGCCCAAAAAGCCAAACCTACTGACAGTAAAGATGCACAAAAGGGGCGCCCAAATTTCTTCTGAGCTTGGAGATGGTGACATGTTGGGCATTGTCACTTCCTTGCTGATCATCTGACAGAAAAGTGCAATATATTCCTAAAACTGGTACATAATCCAAAATTTAGTCTAACATAGCATCTCCATAATTAGGTCAGACTGACTGCACCGGACCTGTGCCTCTACTTCATTGTTCTTGCCCAGTTCAATAGCTTTAAGTTAAAAAGCTGTAACAATTTCTGCAAAGCAGAAGCAGTGATACGTGAAACAAAAAATTATGTTCAGTGGAGTATCTTCACAGGGCATGGTTATCTCTGAAAAATAAATGCAACCTTGTGCAAAGAGTCTGCACAAATTGCCCTATTGAC
Organism: Psittacus erithacus; assembly: GCA_009867235.2. Classification (NCBI taxonomy): domain Eukaryota; kingdom Metazoa; phylum Chordata; class Aves; order Psittaciformes; family Psittacidae; genus Psittacus; species Psittacus erithacus. The sequence continues at coordinate 31,131 of WYDI02022453.1, forward strand.
TTCCAAATACTTCCAGTGCTTTGTCATTTACAGCAACATGCAGAAAGTTTGGGTTATATTTGAATATGAAAAGCATGGATTCTAGTGAACTTCCAATCCCAGTGAATTGTTGTTCAGGGGGAAGGACTTCCTTGTTGGAGACCAAGCTCTGGGTGTCTGTATTTATCTAGTTAACTTCTTGAAAACTTCTTAAATTCCTCTTTTGATCACTGAGAAAACATCATTTCTATAGAGAGGTAGTTCTGTTTGTCAGAGATTACCTAGCACAATAAATTTTCCTGGGAAGTAGAAGTTTCATGCATGAAAAAAGAGATTGGTTCAAGGTAATTATTTATTAATATTGATGTCTCTTCTACTACTGGTTTTCAGAAATTTATTTTGATGGCAGTTAACTGCATTAACTGGATTGAGTAAACTGGAACTACAAAATGGCAATATGTATACTTAATGAATGTCTTCAACCACTTCTGAATAGTTATACATTTATGGCAGGTACAGTTTTGTGTTCCTGAAAGTGTATGTAAAATCTGGTTTTCATCTGAACTATGTGGGGTTGTTTTCTAGATTGCAGTTAACGTACAGCTGATTATTTAAAGGTACATACCTGCAAATGCAGTCATAGAGGATTTTGTTGGGGCTGTATTACTTATTCTTTTCTCATTCTGAAGTAATTTGTATTTCAAAACTCAGTGTTATATGTAGATGAACCACAGGTGATTCCTAAATAAAACTTGACTGAGATTATTCTTCAAGGAAAAGACAGAGTTTATTTTAAAAACTTGCAGACAAGAGAATTTGAGGACTTGCAAGTTACAGTGTGAATGTGGAACTGTTTGCATCAGAAAGTTGCAGTGTGTAAGGGAAAGCTTACTTACACTGAGCTTCCACACAGACTCTTAGATACTCTGCTTTTACTTTTGAACTATTTATCTTTCTTTGTGTAATTTTATTAAAAGGTTTCTTTTCACCTAAGGTGATGGGAACCACTATTTAGCTGGGCTGTGTGACTCAGTGCAGAGGTTAGTAGTTTGCTATTTATTTTTTTTTTTTAATTATTTAGTGAAATGGTGCAATGATGTTGCTCTTTCAGATTCACAAAATGTAATATGGTAGCCAACAAATTCTGGCTGCATACTATGCTTTTGAATTTCTGGTTTGTGTATGTAAGAATTGGAAGCAAAAGGTATTAAATTGTTAAAGCCCAAGACATACAGATATCAGGGTTAAGTTTAGGGTAACTTCACCCTGCTCTCACTTTGCAGCATGGACCAGTAGAGACTTTTGCAGTGTGTACTGCTAACGTTGTTTGAATCAATGTCAGATTCTCTGTTTAACTGAAAATATATCATAATTTGTTTGCTTCTGAAGTGTGTGAGAGGTCTTGAGGTCAGACTATTTAACTGGTGTTCAATCTGTGTTACTAAAATGAAGTTAAAACAATTATTTGAAAAATTTATAATAACCCTTATTAACAAACATAATTTTCAGATCGATTTACTGTACTTCATAACTCTTCATTGAATTTAGTTCTTAGTTTGATACCATGAGCACATATATATGTTAGTGTGACACTAAAATTGAATATCGTGTGTGCATTGCCTCTCTTTATTGATGCTCTTTATTGGTCTGCATTGGAGATTTGAATACACGTTGGTCCTTTATTGGTATTGGAGGATTTAAATCTGCTCTTTGCCTTGTGTTAATAGAAATTAGCTTGCTGCTTTGTTGGGATTGGGAGGGGTTTTGTTTGCTTTTTTTTTTTTCCCTACTGTTCTTTAGAACCTGAAGCAGTGGAAATACTAATAGTTGTGTAATTTAAGAATCCATTTTAAACACTGAACATTTTTGTTACCACATGAAGTCGAATGGCGAGCAGTGACCCTTTTGTGGTTATTTGTGAAGGTGGTTAATGTATTTACCACTTCTTCAGCAAATGGGAAGTGCCATAGTTGTGTCAAGTTCCAAAATATCTTTTCATTCTCCAAATTCTTGATCAATTTGCTACAGTGGTACCTAGAATAAATGGGAGCAGGCGAAAAAAATCTGTGAATTTTTTAGAGCCTCAGATTTCTGCTCAGAATTACCCAAGATATTTTGCATAACAGTTGAGGTGTGTATACAAAGGTCATTCATTGCTTTTCATATTCATACTTATGCATAGTTTGTGTGTTACCATGTCAGCATTTTGCTTCTACAGTACTCTCAATTGTTGCAATAAAAATAAATAAAAAATATTAAATTGGAGAATCAGATTTTTCTTTCAGGTAGGTGTAGAAAAAGGATGCAGAGGAAGTAATAATGAGAAGAGGGAAGAGACTGAGGGAGATAGGGAAAGATTTAGAAGTGTTTCAAAAGGATTTGAATGAGAGATGAATGTGCTAAAAGGCCTGGCAAGATAAACTCACGAAATTTTTAGAGGTAGGCTTCTGCCTTTTAGGTCCCTGTTTTGGAGCCTAAATTCTGTTCATGCAGTCTTCATGTCTTCTGAGGTGGATTGAGTCTGCCAAAGTGCGTGCTTGACATGTACCACCTAGCAGTTTCAGTTACTTTTCCAGAATAAAATTAATGTTTCTACATTTGTGGTGTTGTATTTAGTTTCTGGCAGCTGAAAACTGGTTTATTTCTGATGGACTGTATAATGATCATAGAATAGTTAGGGTTGGAAAGGACCTTAAGATCGTCTAGTTCCAACCCCCCTGCCATGGGCAGGGACACCTCCCACTAAACCATGCCAACCGAAGGCTCTGTCCAGCCTGGCCTTGAACACTGCCAGGGATGGAGCATTCACAATTTCTCTGGGTAACCCATTCCAGTGCCTCACCACCCTTACAGTAAAGAACTTCTTCCTTTTTCATTGCTGTTCAGATAAGCCATTAAACAAACATACGTAGAAAAAGTACATTGCAGTAAAAGCCTCTAAAGTTTCTATGTTCTGAAGCTCCAACAGCTTTTCTGAAGTACAGCTCTTCACATACCTGATTCTACTAAGTCTGACAAAAATCAGTAGGCCTTAGTGAGCTCTTAAATTATTGCTTCTCTTTCAGTGTGCTCTTAACTAGTAGAAAGCAGATGATGTTGCTTTACTCTAAAGGAAATTAGCAATACTTTCCTTATATCTATATCTGCTTCAAGGAAAATATCTTTCCTTTGACATAGGCAGATTTCATGAGAACATCAGTAACTGACAGTACATGTGATGCTATGAATTCAGCCATAATGGGTGTGCATTAGTTTGAGGTTGTAATGCATACCAAAATTGTCCTATTAAGATATCAGAATATTAAATAAAAGGAAAAAGCTTCATAAAGCCTCATATAACCCTTCTTGGCATGGGTATATGAGTAGCTATTCAGGTTTTTTCCTTTAAATATACTGATATGATTAAATTTAAATTGACACAAGTGATATACTATACCACGTGATTATAATATTTAAAAGAAAAAACACTTTTCTGATTGAATACCTACTGCTGTCAATTTCTGTGTAGCAATATCTAATCTGAATTTGTTTCACAGCCAGAATCCTAACACATTTGCTGTGGTCTCTATCTTGCTATGTGCACACCCAGCAAATACGGAACTCTTTCAGTATTTTTCAGTATCCTAAATAAGACACTGAAAAGCATTTTTATACTAGTGTTAACACTTTTATACTAGTGTTCTAGTATAAAAGACAGCCAGCTCACTTCATGTGGGCTAGATGCAGTTTTCAGGCTATAACTGTTCTTACAGTCTACGTAGATGCTTATTTTCATTAATTCTGCTGCTTGGATGCTGTGGCTGTTACACATGCTACTGCACTGTATAAACACAAATGCTGTTGGATGTGGTTGCTATAAATTAGCCGTATGCTTCTGGTAAATATTTCAAAGGTTTTCTCCACGCTGTTTTGAGTTTTGGAAAAACCGTTTCTTCCATCAGCCCACCCTCCCTTCCTTACACACAGAGGCACAAAATAAAAGTGTAAACTGAGAAAGATCATTGGTACTCAGTCCCACAATCTATAATTATAAAAAATAATATATTGGTAGAGCCATGTTTTTTAAACTTCCCAGGGTTAAGCACCTATGGCATGTGGCAGAGGCCAGGATTATAGCAAGATTTGCTACCATATATATATGCTCAGTCTTATAAAGAAGGACTAGTAAGAAATTGAGTCTCCAAAGAAGATGCACATGGAGAAGCAATACAGTTCTGCAGATTTGAGAGCAATTTTAGTCCCTATCCTACAGAGGGGGAAACTAAAATACAAAGACAAATTGGCCATTTCTTCCGTAGTAACAGAAACATTTTAGGGATTTAACAAAGCAGAACTTCCCAATCAGGATAGTCAGGGAAAGTCTTTCCACTGCTATGGGAACCATTAAAGAATTTTGTTAATTTTCTTTATAACAACAGATTCATTGCAGCACTCTAGTAATAGATGTTTATTTCGAGGCAGTTATGACATTCAGCAGTGTTTAGGAATAGATTTTGTATTGCCTAAGGAAATCTTACTGCCATTTTTCTCTGACTGGTGAGAAGCACTTTACCTTTCTTCAGTGTTGTGGCTTAGTTTGCTGAAGACCAATGTTGGAGTAAACAGCAACTGGTTAATGTTACAACAGCATCTTACCATGAACATTAACTGATCTCAATGATAAACAGATGATCTCAGTGATATACAAGCAGAGCAAAGCATAGCTGGAGCAGGAAGCCAGTCTGTCTGTTTCTTGTGCTCAATGATATTTTGATAGTCATTTTAATCTGAGAAGTAAATAACATTGGAGATTATGTTCCATCATTTCATTTCAGTGCCAAAAACTGAATGCTGTTTTAACTGGTGTTAAAAAGATGGTATTGCTGTGTTAGTTGCTTAGGTCATCTATGTTCCATCATAAATAACAAAATTATGGAAATTTCTAAATTAAACAGAGATGGAAATGGGCATTGTGTGAAAGCAGTGGTAAAATAGTTAATTTCTACATTCTTTGTCATTTTTTCTGAAAATTTGAGGAAGAGAAACAGCAGAATGATGAACTTATTGACTATAAAACTATATTCAGCTCTGATGAAATAACTTCATTTTAATCACAAGTATATGGGCATGAGGATCACAATTCTTATCTCTTGGAAATGCTAAGTAGGATTTGTGAATATGTTGAATTCAGAAATACTTGCCAGATTTGTTCAAAATACTGAGGTCAGACATAAAAAGCTAAAAATTCTGCCTGCTGAAAAGTTACAAGTAAAATAATATATGCAATTTGCACATACACTTAGACGTTATTTCATGGGATCTGCATAAACAATATACAGATTGGTTGGTTGATTGAGTTTGGTTTTGGGTTTTTTTTGTTTGGGTTGGTGGAGTTTCTTTGGTTGGTTATGGTTTTGGTTTGTGGTTTTTTTTGTGGGGAAAAAAGGAAATAGTAGAATTTGATTTGCGAGTCAAAAGACGTATAGTTTATGAACAATCTGCTTCTAAGGGTAAATAGCAAGGCACTTACTATTTAATATAGATTACATTTCTGTTGTTTAATACCTTTAATAATAAAGGTATATATACAGACTGAAACTGAAAGGCATTCAGTGAATGTGCAATTAACTTTATTCCCTCAAACTGTTACTCCATGATGCCCATGGTGAAGAACTGAACTGCGTAAGGATTCTGATTCCGCAATCCTCAGGTTTATCCTCAGCAAAAAGTTGCTGAGGGTATCATTCTCCAACTTGTTGACCAATGTGAGACACTAATATTTAACCTACTGCTGATCATGAGCCAGACATTAAGCCATTGATGGAGCCTGACAGTCCAGCCAATTTTCAACCCATCTGACAGTCCAGCTCTTCCTTCCTCACCTGTCAACCAGCAATGCTGTGGGGCACAACATTAAAAACTTTATTGAAGTCAAGGTAAATTCTGTCTGGTGCTTTAACTCTCGCTATGTAGCCAGTTGGTTTTTGTGTCAATGACGCTAGATAATGGTCCGTGGTGGAACACACAAAAATAGAAAAGTACTGTTTGTCCGTGGTAGCTCCTCCCCAAAAGGTTCCGCTTTGGCTCTTCCCCAGAAGGTCCTGCTTTGGCTCCTCTCCGGAAAAGTCCTGACCCTTGGAGACCTTTCTAGGTATAGCTGTCCACTTCTGATGTACGCTGGCCCTCTATGTCAGAATGAGCATACATTTTTGCTAGTATAAAAGTCCAAGCCTCAGGCGACGCAGGGAGGCAGAGCCTCGTACTACCCAGGTCAACGTTGCCTCCGCAGGGACACCTGCTGAAGTTGAGCCTGCCACCTTGCACTGCAATGATGTTTCTTGGAGCTAGTTTCCTGGTCGTCATTACATGGTACTTGGGGTTGGTGAGATAACCAAACATCAGAGATATCCTTTACTGTATCTTTTGTTACCTCTATACCCCTGTATTTATAAACTAGTTATGATTCTTTATTGTATTGCCTTTCAGCCCGGAATCCTCGAACTCTGGAACAGTTTTGTTTTTTAAAAGCAACCAGGTTGATCAAGCCCTGTTTTCCCTTGAAAAATCCATGTTGTCCATTTCAAATTACGTAAATCTCTGTGTGCTTGGAAATGGATTCCAGAAGTATGTGCTCTATGGTTTTTCCAGGGCCTGGGATGAGGCTGAGTGGTCAGTAGTTCCTTGAATCACCCTCCTTGCTTTTCTGAAAGACAGGAGTAATGTTAGCTTTTTGAGTCATCTAGCCTTCCCTTATCAGCATAAATCTTCATGGTGTTCTAGGCATTGGCCCATAATCACAGTGATCTACTCCTTCCACACATTCTGTTGAATGCCTTAAGACTTGAAGTATGTAAATACACCCAGCTTCACTAAATAATTCCTAATCTGTTGCATCTCCATTGTTCAATGTCCCTCTCCTTCCCTACTCATACTGGCCTTGTATTGGTGCAATGATTTAGGCTTTACCTAAAATAATAAAGACATAACGACTTTTTAATCACAAGGCTGTCTCCTCCCTGCATCAAAGTTCATCCCTTGAACTGTCTTTTGCAACAAGCAGACCTAGTATGTAAAATCCTTTCCTGTCACCTTTAATGTCTTCATTAATCTGGGTTCCAGCTAGACTAGACCAAAAAACATTCCTGATTTTGTCCTCAAGTATCTGAGCAATTCTTCTGTGCTTTTCTTTTGTTGCCAAGCCTTGATTCCATTGTTTGTATGTTCCCTTTTTGTGTCTGTCTTCATTGCAAAGCTTCCTGCTTAATCGTGTGTGCTTTCTGTTAAGTATCTTTCTTAATGGATGGTTTGTTCCTACACTCTGAATTTCTCTTTGAACAATGGCTTAACCAATCAGTTAGCTACCTTGGACAGCTTCCTGTCATGGGTGAACCTCAGGGATTCGTAACAATTCCCTGAATAAGATGAAGTCTTTTCCTGAAGCCCAGTTTTTTAAACTCTGCTGCTTATCTTCCTCCAAATTCCCAAACTCAGTTGTATCATTGTCTTTATGGAGCTTACCGCATAAATCAAACTCTTAAATTTACCTGACTTAAACGAAGTAAAACAAAGCAACTCCCATTAGTTCATTTGAGACACTTTTACAGTAGTTATTGCTTACCCTGGCTGGTTCAAGTGAACTGGCTTACAAAGCAGCTCTCAATACTTCAGTGTTTGCAAACAAAGGAGATATGATCTTCAGTCAGCTTTACTGCTTAAGACAACTTATGGCATTACATTTTCATTTCCCTTTACTAGCTGGCTGTGCTCCTTATTTCAGTACTCATCCTCCCTTTTATGATATTGAAACTTGGACCTGCTTCACATATAATGGATGAACTGTGGTTATTGTGGTATTGCCTTCGAAAATGATTCAGCATGAGGGATTATGAAAAGAAACATACCCTTTCTTTTCTGAGGCTAAAATCACTGCTCATCAAGGAAAGATCGTGTCCCTGTTTAAAAGAGGGCATTCGAGGAGATGACATGCCAGTTTGCACTCAAATAACTGCTGCTGCCTCTCAGTCTTCTTGTGTAACGTAGCTCGCTCTGTCCCTGCAGCCTTGTTTTGCTACAAATCTGAATACCCAGAGCAAGCTGTATCTTGACGCAGTACCTTCAGTGATGCTTCTGTGAAGCAGACAAAAGTCTGCTGGGCTGAACAGTGAAACACTGCCTGTTCACAGTTCTGTTTTCCTGGTTTTCTGTATGTAATACAAGCCTCACTTATTCTGCCTAGGTTTTTTTTTAGGGGGTTGTTTGTTTAATATAAAATCATTTGCTTGTACATAAAAAATAACTAATTAGGTACACCTGAAGTGGCGATCCAGTTTTTCCAGACCTAATGGCCTTCAAACATGTTGTGTCTGCACATGACTATAGGTTCACCACTTCCAGTGGCTAACAAAGCTCGTGAATACTTTGCTGTATTTTTATGGTATGTCCATTAGGAAACCAACTGAAAAAGAAGTTTTAATATAGAAGAAAGATATAGAAGAAAAGGAAGATTTAATGTAGTCTGGATGAGGCAGCATCTGTAAGTTGGGAAATACTTTGTGTAACTATTGGCCTCAGTTAGATTAAGTAGCCTGATTTAGACAGATGTAAAAAACACAGTTGTATTTAATCCCAGTCTCCTGAGAAATTCAGTTAGGGTTGGTTTTTTTGGTTTTTTTTTTGTGTAAATTGCAATTGAGATGTTGAATTCTGCTTACAATAAATCTTCAATTAATTAATTATTTTAGCTATGTTACAAGAATTTCTCAGATTTCTAGAAATTACCCATTGAAAACCATACACCTGCAGTTGGATTTAACTGCTGTCAGTTCCTCTCTGCAGACTCTAATCTTTTGCAGTGTTCAACCCTTGACTAATAAGGTGGGATTTAGAGATGGCTTTTGACTCAAATTCTGGAAATACTTGTATGTAAGTTACAAGGTAGGAATAGTCTCAGTGTAAAAAAAAAAAGGCTTAGAAAGCAGGGTCAAGACCAGCATGGTTTATTACCTGAGCTGGCTTTGCAGAAGTGCTAATACATCCTTGTAGGAAAGTCTGGCCAACGCATCTGCTGCTTTTGCTGCTTGAGGTATGAATCATATTTTGTTTGTAGTTATAAAAGAAGGCCCAGTGATTCTTGCTTTGCAGACATGCAGGCTACATGGTTTATAGTACATGTTTTCTTTCCTCTCATGCACATTAGTTTGTGTTAGCTGTTAGATCTATGTGAGCTAGATGATATGAACAGATTGGTATTTTTATTGTTTCCTGAAAAGGCCTGTAATTTACCTGTGTGTTTGTTGCATTAATTCTTGCAAATTGAAGACTTAAAATTATTAAGACATGGTTTCTCAGGACAGAATCTGTTGTGTCAGTATAGTGTAATATATGCCTGCTGCTTTGTCTTCTTTCTCCAACTGCCGTTGTTTCTTTGAAGCATTAACGTCTCTCTTCTGTTATTACAGTTGCTTATGAACTGATTTGGGAACTGATCCAGCTTTAAAAAACCCAGATCTTTAATCAATATTGCAGTACCAAAAAAAGTAAACTTGCCTTTTCCACCCCTTTCTTGTAGAAATGGACATACAAGCTTTACTACAGTTCAGCTTTAGGAGGTGGCAGTGATTTTCAATGAAGTAATATGTGAAATAGAAGAACATTTCAGTAGAAAAATTGCAGGCAAAGTTAGAAATCTTACATGCCTGGGGTAGTTACTCTTTTAGAGATGATGTAGAAGGAAGAGAAGAATACTCCTTTCTGTGGAGATGGAGTTGTCAAGGCAGTGTTGCACTATTATGATGAAAATGGTGGCAGTTTGGAGAAAATTAAGTCATGTCAAAGTTCACAACATTTATTTGCAGCATTTGTTAAACTGTTCCTGTCTTGCATGCACTATAGTGATTGCCACTTCCATACTGCTCTGGCCATGGATTGAACAAATGTAAATATATTATTCTAAGAAAGAATTCTAGATTCATCTCAAAGAACCAAATGCCATTTTTTAAGTAGAGAAAGCAGGCTAGAAGTTGTAGCTGGTCTCTTCCTTGTCAGTAAATCCTGTATAAGGAAAGTCATCATATAGGATAAAAGTATAAAATGCATTTTGAAGCTTTTCTGCTATTGTTGAAACCACATGGAGTAACAGAATAATTTAGGTTTTACAGGAACTTCATAGGTCATCTAATCTCAGCATCCTTTTTTAATCAGGGGTAGCTACACAAGATTGTAGCTTGTTCAGTTGAGTTTTCAAAGTCTCCCAAGATGCCACAGCCATTCTGAACAGCAAGTTCCTGTGCTGAACTTCCTAAAAAACTCAGTATTTTATTCTTTATAGCCAACCAGAATTTAGCTTTCTGCCACTTTCAACTGTTGCTTCTTGCTCTTCCACTGTGTACCTCTGGGAAAGATCTGGTTCTGTCTTTGTAACCATTCTCCAAGGTGGTGGAGATGGAACAGAGTTGTCTGTTAGCCCTCTGTTCTACAGGCTATGCTAAACCAGCTCCCGCAGCCTCTCCTCATATGCCATGTCCTCCGCTCTCTAGATGTCTTAGCAACAGATCCACTGAACTCTCCAGTTAGGATATGTATTTCCTGAATGCTGCATATTCATAGAATCATAGAATCACAGAATGGTTTGGGTTGGAAGGGACCTTGAAGGTCATCCAGTTCCAACCCCCTGCCATGGGCAAGGACACCTTCCACTTGACCAAGTTGCTTAAAGCCTAGTCCAACCTGGCCTTGAACAGTTCTAGGGATGGAGCATTTAACAAGATTCTCTTGCTGTATGGGTCTTCAGGCAGTTTTGGTGGCTCATGTTTTCAAAATGTGATGGAAAAACCCTTCCATGTATTTAGAAAAGGAAAATACTGGTTGATGGAATAGAAGATTGAGCTGCAGCTGAGACGGCCATTGTAAAATACTTAAGAGTCAGAGCTGGAGAAAGTGTGGGACAGGCAGGAAACTTAAGTTTAAAAAGAAAAAGAGTAATTTGGGTGGTGATGTGGAAGCGAAACAAAGCAGTGTGACAGTCATGTCCATTTGGGCCATTGGAAATAGCAGGAGAAAGAATGGTGATGTGGGACAAGGAAAGCTAGTGTAATACATCAGCATCGTGGAAGTGTTAGAAAGTTTCGGCAGTGACAACTGGAAAGAATGGAGGTGTCAGAGGAAATGCTTTCTTTGGATGTATCTGTAAATCCATAATGCTGTGTGGTCATGAATGTGGCAGGAATTCAGACTAGGACCTAGGTTTTTGGTAAGTTATTTATGTCTCCTTCTGTTAAAGGTAAGTAAACGTATATAACCTTTCTACTTTGCAAGGTGTTGTAGTGTTTCATTAGTTAGTCTGTTCCATACTTCAGGCACTGACACAAAATGAACATTCTGTCTTCAAATGTATACACAGCAGTAGTAAGAGCAAAGGCTTTTACTGGAATACAATATATGTGAAAAGGACCAAAAGAAGTAAATGTTTCCTTGTAACGGGAGTAAAGGGACGGCACTTTTTTGTAAAGCTTACTACTAGCTTTTTCCCCTATGCTTTCTGAAAAAACAATTATTTTGATTTATCTTTCATAGTTTTGAGGATAACCTTTGGGAGGAGATTGTTTTTTAAATGAAATATGAATTTGGCTTTGTACTGAACCTCCCAAAAAAGGGCTGTAGCTGGAGAATTCATTTTGTATGATTGCAGAAGCAAATGATCTGAGTCAAGTGGCCTGGTCAGATAATTAAGCTACAACAGAGAAACCTTTTATTGGTCCAGTATGGTTGGATGTCTGATTCCTTCTGAAAAATTTGAAGTGGCTGTTTTTATTATCATTAATTGGGGAGTGCCAGCAACAAATCTGGAAGAATTACACTGCCGCTTTAAAGAAATCCAATAAATTTCATCTGGAATATAAGTTTAATGATCAGTTGATGGCTTTTTATCTGCTATTCTGACCAGCCCTTAGAATTTGAACATTTGCAAGAATAATTCCCATGTTACATAACTGCCCTGTTTCTGAATTCTTGCATCTGTTGGCAGTCCATGACAGAGTGGCAATATATGTGCATGCTTAGGTGCTGTTTGTATCTTCTTAGGTGGCTGGTTTGGGGATTTTTGTTTTGTTTTGGGGGTATTTTGGTTTTTTATTTTTCGTTTGTTTATTTGTTTATTATGTGAGTTACAAGTTTAATCATTTTAAAACTACCTCCAGAGCATCTAGGAAAGTTCCTTTAATAGTGAGGCATTGAGTTGCTTAAAATGTCCCACAGAACTAAGCCTTGGAAGCATTTCTGAAATATTTCCCTGCTAAGCAAGAGGCATGTCATGAAATGAAACAAAAAAGGAAACAATATTTCATTTGTATGGAAGGATAAAGTACATTTAATCTAAACCAGGCTAGTTCAATATTGATGGTTTACTTGTGGAGTTCAGCAATTTTAAAATAGAAATCTTATTGGTATTTTCTCTACCACATGTCAGACGAATTAATCACATAGAAATGCACACATGTTGCTGTACATCGTGGCTATCAAAAAGCCGAAGCACTGGCTGTTTGGCGGTGGTTGTAACTTTGAATACAGCTGTCTTAATTTTAAAACAAAAATGTTCAGCTTCTGGCATCATACGTAATAGCATTTCTAATGTTTTTAAACAGGTATTAATGTAGTCAAGCTGTGTTTTTTCTTCTGTGTGTAATCATCTGCTCAGTGGTGCACTCTATAGCTAGTAGCAGGAGACAGAGGAGTGGCCTGCTGTGATTGATGGGGCGAGGCCCAGCAAGCTGAAAGAGTCCCATCTGGATTAGGTTTTGGGAGCAGTCAGATGTTGAGAGGGAGGTCAGTAAGCCCGGCATTAGCTCCCCCTCCTTCGACACCCCTATCATCCACACTCAGGCACACATTGCATTGCTCACACGCCCTCAGCTGTAATTGATGCTTGCTTTGGGCAGATGCGGTATGGCCTGGGACTAGAGCAGCTGATAAGTTTATGGAGAATAAAGGGAGCAGGATGGTACAGCAGGTATTTTCATTTTTATTTTGACTTGAAACTCGTGATTTTAGTTAAGCCAGGGCATTTCTTGTAACCAGCTGCACTACTGCATGCAAGACTTCTAATACATGTTTTATTGCTTAAGTCTGAAGGAGGGCAAACTACAGCGGTGATTATGTATCTGCTATGCTTGACATATCTAACGGAGCCATTCTTATAACCAGCAGGTTTGCAGAGCAGTGTTGCATTTTTCTTCTTTGTTTCCATGCCCTAAGGATATGATGCAGTTTGGCTCATTTAACTACACTACGAGAGGCTTTCTGTAAATGTGAAATATCTCTTGCCAAAGAAACAGAATGCACCAAACAGAAAATAGAGTAAAACAAACAATAAGCTGTTAGTTAGACTTTAAAAGGCAGGCAAGCAGAAAGGTTTTCATTGAATAGATTTTTATGCTGCAAATGTGGAACACTGCATAAGTAATGTTTTCTGTGCTCTGTCTTTTGTGTACAAATACAACAAGCTTGCTTTATTATGTTTTGACACTTTTCATGCGTTTCTTAATTATGAAATCATTTCAGAGCAGAAGATGCTGAAAAGGCATGTTGAGATCTGAGATACTAGGAGCATTTTTTAAATTCTAAGCTTTTCAAGTAGAGTTAATATATATGGAATAGGAGCAACTTCACTTACCTATATCATTGGAATCCTTTCTTTTTTTGTTCTTTAGAGTTCAACATTTAACCAGAAAGCAATAAATCTGATTTTATACACTGCCACGTAAAGCATATTTTTCAGTTGAAATGTGGTTTTCATTAAAAACAGGCCAGAACATTAAGCAGTGCCTGACTGTCTGCCATCCTTTGTTCTTCTTTCTGTTGCCAACAACTACTTTTTTTTTTTTTCTTTAAATGCACAAAGTGAGCATTTAGGGATCATTTAATCTTAAAGATACTTGAAACTGAGTCTGAAGGGGCAACTTCTGTTTAGCTTCTCTTGCCTAGGTTGTATTAAGCAATGTCTGTTTACTGTTGCTCGCAGTTTGGAGATTACTCTGATACCGGAGTTCATAGGCTAATTTAGCCTCAATATTTCCTGTTGATTTTAGGGTCATTTGATATTTTCATCTTAATGCATTCAATCTATCATTCCATTTATTTGTTTAAGTTCACTGCATTTTAAAGAGCACAACAAAGGGACGTTTTAGGTGATTGTATTTAAAGATTCTTTAAAATCTACTCAAACGTGTCTGACTGTTGTGTAGTCTGGGATTTCCATCAACCACATGTATATACAAATGTGTACATAGCTGACACTGCATTGTTCTTGATATAAATTCATATTCTAAACAATAAGCTATTGGATGGTACCCATGTAAGTAGCAGAGAACATGTTTATACATACATGCTTTTATACTTTGTTGTAATACTGTGTTTATTGAATTAATTGTGAATCATAAATTCACACTGATTTTTAAAGGCAAAGAAAAGCTACAGTAGACACTGATTTTAAGAGATTAACAACTCAGATTTGTTGTTGTTACCATTCTAAACTTGAGGCCCACAATAGAGTGTGCAAGTATAATTTTGTGTTTCTATCCTTTCCTCCCACCTCCCCCCCAAAAAAAACCCCAAACTATTTAATGACCATGCAATGCAAGTAGAGATCTTCTGTGCCAGTTTTCTACTTTGAGAATGGTGAGGTTTGTGTGCTTGTTTAATGGCAAGGCTGTAAATCCCTGAGTACCTAGAAGTTGCATATATATAAAGCAAACAAACAAAATAAAACCAAAATGCAAACAAAACCAAACCAACCCCTGACCCTTCATTGTTGACTTATTAATGAGATCTCAGGTGTAAATAAGTGATCCAGACCTCAGCTTAACAAGTCTAATGAAAGAGGCAGGAGAGCCTCAGTACTGTGAAGGCGCTGGAATTGCCAGCGCAGCTTGCCCTTTCACAGTAAATCTAAGAAGTGAATTGTTTGGAGTTTGCTGGTAAAACTAAAATAAAAGTTCAACCCTCTTAATTAAATATTAGCTGTAATTAGCACTATGAATGCTTTGAATATTAATTAGGGTCTCATGGAACTGCTGTCAAGGTTAATGAGAAACAGTAGGGGGGCTCAGCAACATCTGGTTTAGGACTGGAGTAGTATAAAAACCTTTAGATCAAGTGCACCTGGACATTAGCACTTGGTCCCTTTGTTGCCATTATTGTTCTTTTTTAACAGCTGCTGACTGTAATGCCATGTTTAGCGTTTGACATGAAGGGATAGCTTTAGGACCAGCAGTAATCAGCTACCATGTTTCAAAGCCAACGCAGTGAAAATGCTTATACAGGCAGAAGTTTGGTTTGCTGTTGTTCATTCTTACTACTTGCTGAAGTCCTTCCTGAAACAGTTGATTAAAAAATTTAAGGTCACCTGCCTTCTTCACAAGTTTTAAAAATACTTCTTTAACATTTAATAAATGTCTCTTGTGTAATCCAGTCATTGCTGGGTTTAACTTCATCTGGATTTTTTTTTTTTTTTAAATAGTGAAAATGTTAGGTAAAAGAAACAAGAAAAGGGACCTTGTCATTTTAATATAAGGGGTTATAAGTATACGTTTACAAGAGTTTTTGACCTCCCCTGAAAGCTAAAAAGGGCAATTTTCAGTGTAGCATTAACCTTGAAATGCTTGTAGATGTATGCAAATGAACCTTAGTGACTGAGCCCTGTAAAGGAGGTAAATGTCACTGTTTTCATTTTAAAGATGGTTGAATAAAGCAAAGTAAACTACTTGCACAAGACCAAACACTGAAATAGTAACAAAGATGGGAATAAAATTAGGGAGGGTTTGGTTGCTGATAGAAAGTTTTAATTTTTTAGGACACACTAAATGCCTTTTACAAAGAAAAATCTATTTTTCCCTTCTAAACCTGCCACGTACAAAGCCATATTCCTGTGCTGTGATTTTGCAAATTCTTAAAAGCTCTTGAGTTTAGGACCAGTCATGTCAGAGAACTGATGTCTGAATTACTTAAATTGGCTGGAAATGTTCTTAAGTATGAAATGTAAAAGAATGTCTTTTATTTAGCCAGCCTATTTTGAAATGAGAAAATCAAGGTCTGATGAGTACAAATAAGCAAAATCCTTACAGTAGTCCTGTGCAAGTACTTGTACATGCTTTGGTGGAATAATAACATAGTATTTTAAAAAAAAATTGAACTTTTACTCAAATATTCATTTTTACACTGCTTTACACATATTTTTACACATATTTAGAGGGATAATTTTATCTTGTATATCAGCTCACCTTGAGTTTGGGGTTGTCCCTGTATTAATGGCCTCTAATGCTTTGTCATCTACAGCATCATGTTTTGGACATCTTTTATACAGGTTCTGAAAGACCATTGTATACATTTCTTACCCTAGAGTTATTACTATGTGGTATGAGCACAGCATTGAGTGAGAAGTCACTGGCTGATAAATGAACATGCTCAACTATCCATCAGACAGAAAGGTGTATCTACCTGGAAAAAGATGAGGGCATTTGTTTTTAATTTAATATGCAAATTGTCTTCATATTTAAAGCTTTCAACATTTTTAAATCTATTTCTTTTGACATCCTGCAGCATAGAATTTTTCTTTAAAGATTTTTATCTTAATTTAAATCTTAATTTTTTATCCCTGATGCATTTTATGTTCAAATGTTTAATATTTTGATTAGATCTCATTTTTTTTGTATTTGTAGCATGCAGTTGCTCAATACAGTGTACATGAGAGTATTTCTAAATATCTCATAGAACATTATTTCATATAAATATTTTTAGTATACAGTTATGTTAACAGTATGCATCCAAATCCTGCTCCGTGTGTAGATTGTATGTACCGTGTTATGCAGATGGTAAGTCAGGATGGATCGCAGACCATGGGCTAGCCTTGTCAGAGCCCTGCATTGGCAGTTGTACTCGGTATCCTCTGGAATAAACTGAACTTTGTCCCTCTTCATTGTCCGAGTTGAGGCACTGACCTTTCCCAGTTGAAGAATTGCCTACATATCCAGAGAGCAGCAGAATTTTTTGTCTTAAGTGTAATGAGATTTAATAGGGTTAGCAAAATGGATTTAATTCAGATGAGAAATTTTCTTTTCAAGAAACAACCATTGTGCCCTTTTCAGGCCAGCAGTCTTAACACTGCCATCACTTTCTGTGTTACGTGTGCAGGGTAATCGCTTATTTTGTCTCACATCACATTTCTTCCTTTTTTTTCCTTTGATTTTTACAGGGTAATCAGGAAGCTACAGCACCTCCTGACACAATGGCACAGCCTTATGCCTCAGCCCAGTTTGCGCCACCTCAGAATGGTATCCCTGCAGAATACACAGCCCCACATCCTCATCCAGCTCCTGACTACACAGGCCAAACCACTGTTCCAGAGCACACATTAAACATGTACCCTTCTGCTCAGACACACTCCGAACAGAGTGCAGCTGACACAAATGCACAAACTGTCTCCGGCACAGCCACAGTAAGTCAAGGTTATTTCTAAAGCAGTATGTTTCCACTTACATGTGTTTTTATTGATAGCATTAATTTGCTACACTGAACAGTTTTGCACTTAATTTGTATCAGGCTTACTTGCCATTTCAAGGTTGAAAATTCGTTCCAGTTTATCACTGAGCTTGGAGAACATAATTTTGGTGGTTTTGGAGCCTCTTAGGAAGTGTGGAAGCTTTGCAGTGTCTGTAGTTTCTTTTTCTATGGTACTAGATGAAATGATTAATAGCAAGACCATGGATAACAGAATAAAATTCGACTAACTCCAATATGCAGAAAAATTGCAAAAGAGTGTTTGTAAGCATTCGTTTGGAAAACACGAACACACACCCTCAAACCAGACTAATTTTGTTATTTTTAGTGACCTCTGTATTCTTGAGACTTATAAGTAGTTTTTCGTAGAAAAGTCCATTTAAAGGTATTGTACTAAAATTACTTGTGGAACTGTGTGAATGAGCATTGTGAAGATCATGTCTGTAATACTGTATTTTCTTGAGAGCTTGTTTGTGCAACTGTTACCAAAGTTGTGCATGGATCTGTGCTCAACAGAGCAGAAATTATAGATTTTCCTTGTATTTGATTTATATGTGAAGTTCTGAAGTGGCATGAATTATGCAAGAGACCCCTTGGATAGCCCTACCTTGTAATTTAAGTCAGATATTTCACACATTGATAGTTTAGTGCTTCTGTCTTAATTCTAGATTGGGACCAAATATATCAGTGCCAACAGCTGGCAGCTTTCTGAGCCATCACCACCTGCGTTACATGTGTAGGGTCTAGCACAGAATAGGCAGCACTCTGCAATTTGAGCATGTGCTTGGACATCTACTAGCTGTCCACAGCCTCGCCACAGCCATGCTCAATTCCTCATCTTGCCTCCCATGGAATATCTCAACCTAAAAAGTTTCATGCGTTAGGGCAAGAGGAAGGGAAAGGCATGTTCCCTTAAATCAGTTGTTCTGAAGGTCTGTGTTTATTGCCATGTCACTAATTTTTTTATATGGGTATGAACAAGAAAGAAAAGCAATAGCAAAAGCACAAAAGTGTATTCCTTGCTATTATCATGGAGATGTACTTGTAAATTAGTGACACAGTTTTGTAGCTTATGCAGTAAAATGTTTCAGTCTGTCTGACTTGGTAATTTTTTACTGCTCCGATTGTCCATTTTCTCTAGTATCACAAAATTTAGTTTGAAGAGCTTCCTGTTTCTCATATCTCGTAGTATTCTTTGCAGTGTTCCCTCTTATTCATCTCTTTGCTAAGCGAACTTCCTGGTTCATTCCATCTTTTTAGGTTTTCTTCCACAATAATTTTTGATTGTTGTCAAACTCCTGCTATGCCACTGTCATTGGTTCTGAGGAGGAACTCTAAGAGGAATAGATACTTGAGAAGAGATTGGATATTGGATATTGTGTTTCTTACTGTCCTAATCTCATTCTTTTTCTATTCTACTATTTTGATTGCTCTTGTGACCACTGCTGCACATTCAACAGCACACTGTGATGCCTAGCTCAGCCTTGTCATTTTTTGAAGCTGTTGATCTGTTTGTCCATTTGCTGTTCAGTTCTGAAGTAAAAGCCTGTCAGTGCTAAAATCAATGGTAAAACACCTGTCAACGTGAGTGGGACAGGAACTCATCCCTCATCATTTATTGCTTTCAATTTATTGTGTCTCCTCTCCCCGTTTGGATTTTGCAGTTTGAAGAAATGTTTGTTTCTTTATCAGAAAAGTCAGGTATGCGTTTTTCCAACATTTTCCATGACAAAGGCAGATGTAAAGACATAATTAGGATTGTCGTGAATCATCTTCAAGTGCTCTATTCAGTCTCAGCTCTAGCAAATCCAATAATTCTCCAGAAAGCTTCCTGCTTCTGATATACAGATAGTATAGTATTTATTTTCATATCCTTTGCTGTCTGCTCTTCTTTCTTTTTGGCCTCCCTCTTACTCAACTTGTATTTTATCTGTCATACACTCTCTCCTTTCTGGTTCCACTTGGAGTGAATTTCCATCCTCTAAAGCATAACACTTCAATTCCACTAACCTTTTGTATTTGGGGAATATACTATAGTTACTTACTCTTTTATTGTGGATCCTTCTCCTGCCTTCCTGTTTCCTTTCTTAGAGAGGAACACACATAACTTTTTGAAGTATCTTCCTATAAAGTTTCCTTACTTGTGACTTTAGGTTATTTTTGAGAAAGTTTGTTTTGTTTTGTTTTTTTAAGAAGATACTTTTTCTAAATTGCAATTTTATATTAAAAGTTGTGGATACTTTCCCTCTCTGGAGAATAATGCATTGAAAATACAAGTTTACAAGGAGTGTATCTTTATGGATCTCCATTGTTCAAAGTAGCCTTGACATTTAACATTCCTCACCAGTCGGTTTTACAAGTTTACAGTCAAATACTGTTTGCACAATTTAATTAGGGGTACCTACATCTAAAATCTGTTACACTGTGTCTCATTAGTATTGCACTTAACACACTGTAGAGATATTTTAAATAGGTATATGCAGATGGATCCCAGGTAGATTTGACATGGGCTTTGTAATATTACAAGGGTCCAGCTGTGCACATCTCTGTAGGTTAAATAACATAAGTTTTTATGTTATGAAATAGAGCTTCAACAGCACTGTGTGAACATTGTAACTCTGTGTGATCTTTCTCATTGAAAGGGCATATTTCTCTCAAGTTCCTGCTAGCTCGGAGAATAGTTGGTTTCCAATCTTATAAAATTTGAAGTGGAACTGATACAGGGACATAGTGGCATTTGTTTGGTAGTGTCCTGGGTACCAATAAATTTACAGTTTCCTTTCAGTAGGCTGTATTACATGCATTTAAAGGAAGAATAATCAAATGATCAGTAATTCATAAAAGAATACTGTTGTGAATAACGTAGATTAGACAAGCTTTGGAGGCCAGATCAATTTTTTTAAATTTCCTTATTCACATGCATATTTATATAAATGTGAAGCTGGGTATACCATTAAAAGTTGATCTTGGATTTTTGAAATATGAAACTAATAAACTACAGGGCAATTACCTAATTTGTAGAACCACTACCAGAAATTACTTAAACTCATTCATGAAGGTCTTAATCCAGGCTGAGGCTAGACACAAGCCCTGGCTTTCTCTGTGTGTCCCAGTTTCTTTCTTCTTGTCTGAAAGAATCATGCATTGAAGCTAGAGCTCGCATTGGGTCTAGTGCTACCCAAACCATAGTAAAAATACAAATAATAAAGATAAAAAAAGGTAAAAATCAAATGGTTCCATGTAAATTCTCGAGTCCTTCACTGAAACACAGACTGTGGTTATGATGCAGCTGGAACCACTGTCAGTATTCCCGTTTGCTGCAAATTGAACAAGATAGTCTATAGACTTGATTTCCTTATGAGTAGAATCTGTAGGCTCTAGTAAGGGCTTCCTGTGTTGCCTTTAGTCATTCAGAGTCTGTCAAAATGTGTGTAAAGTACTTCCAAGCCAAAAAGACAGTGCTTGAATCAGACTTTTGAGTTGGTGAGGGACATTAATGAATACAGCCTTACAGAATATACAGTGTTTTTTATATGCTATGAAAGCAGACAAATCTCATCAGAAAAGAATGCATGCTTTTCTTCGATTCAGACCATATTTTGTTGAGAGCTTAATAGGAAGGGATCCTTTTTTTCCTCTTGGATTTTACTCTTTATAACAAAACATTCCACAAACCCTTTCATACCTTGAGCTTCTCCAGGGAGCACACATAATGTCTGAATATAATGCTCTGGGTAGCTTTTGTCATTTGTAGCACTGACTTTCTGTGCACTTCCGGCTGGCTTGGGCATCTTGATACCGTATGCTCTGAGAAAGTTGAGTATTACAATCTACCCTGTCAAAAACCATGCCACTGTCCTTACACTTCTCTTGTAGTTTAATTCCAAACTTCTTTTGAGTTAGGAAAGAACATTTTCTTGCTTGCTTTTGCTCGAATTGACTAACAAGCACTTTGAAAATTGCAATTGAGGAGTATGGGATGTTCTTATATTTTTAGGGGTTTACTTTTCTGCATGGTATGCTTAACTAATTCAAATATAATTTCATGGACCTTCATTTAGCAGTGAAGATGTGGGAATAGAACTGCTCTTTTATTTCTAAAACATGTATTTCCTACTGAAATTTTTTAATCTAGTATTTTGATAAAATAGTGTAAAACAGTATTCTGTTAGGGTAAGTGTTGGACATAAGAGGTACTTAGATTGTACAGGGATTGCTAACTTTGTTTTGTGATTCTATGAAACAGGAGAAAATGCACAGGATGAAAGGGAAGTAAATGTTTAAAGACAGGATGATTTAGCTAAAATTATATGAAATAATCTGTATGTAATAAAATGCTGTCAGAAGTTACTTTGAGTCTTCTCTGAATAATATGGTTTTCATCTTTTTGGATCCATTTGTTTGTTTAACTTTTATCAAGGAAGTAGTCCATCTGAGTATATGCATAATCAATACTCATCCAGTCCTGGATTATTTAAGTGCTGGTAGACTTTTTGACTATGCTTTTAGTCATTAACAAGAATAGTAAATTGATTCTTTCAAGAAGGATGGATCAATGATAAGTGTGTTACAAAGTTATGGTAAAAGTAGCACGTCTGGTGCTTTTGCAGAGTGGTTTTGAGTGTTATATTGAATAGTTAAATATTTTTAAGGTGTTTGATCATTTTAGGAAATGTGAAAACACCTTTTACCTATGTATGTGTGTGTGTATATATATGTGCAAACTTATTGTACATACATAGTTCTGAGAGTAAATCTTTCTCAAGTTTTGCCTGTGTTTTTTCATGCACAACTTCTGTTGATATCAGTGGGAGACGAGGATATAAGTACAAAGGGCATTAACTGGACATATACAAAAAAGCAGGTAGTAGTAAAGTAAATTTGTTCTTGTGGTTCCTATTCTAAGTGTAGTATAAGAATAATGGAAGTAAATATCATTGCATAGTAAAAACTGAGTTTGTAATAATCCTCTTAATAATGCTCTGCGGCTTTGTGTGTATATTTATATGGAAAATATTCTGCTCTAAATTTAATTCTAGTTTTGCATTAGAGACAACTGTAATGCAAAACTCTATAAACTCAAAACAGGTCATTGTGCAGAATTTCTGCCTTGGGCTTTGACTTCATCAGGTTTCAGGAGCGGAAAAGACTTGATAAGTTGTGTGCTTGGGAAGGAATCTCTGAGGGAAGATACACTTGGAGGAGTTTAGGTGATTCTGTGTATACTGCTTTTCTGAGGTGGTCGGAATCAGTACCCAGCATGGCATTACTGGATGCAGTGCTGCTGGAGTCTTGTAGAAGATTTGTAGTGCAGAGCTGTGGGTTGTCTGTGAATGTTGAAGATGGTGAGGTATTTTTCACATATCTTTGCTGTTATGATGAAATTTCAGTTTGGTTACTACCAAAATGCCACCTGTGGTACCGCCTGAACTGTGAAGATAACTGATATATTAGATTCTAGGTGTGTATTGTTACAGTTGCCCTGATTTAGCCTGAAATCTCTGTATTCTTTGAGCTTAATGGTTTGCTACTAAATAGTTTCTTTTCTTGGTGTTATGTCCAGGTTTGTGCATTCTTTACTCATGTTGCAGAGGCCACCCCTTTATCCAAGCATTTGGGAAGGCTTAGTGATAATGTTTATTGAAATATTATTTCCCATGTTGATTTTGGTTACAACCTTCCTTGTTTGTTTTTTTGTTTTGTTTTGGTTGGTTGGTTGGGTTTGGGGGGGGGTTGTGGGGGTTTTTATTTTTATTTTTTTTATTTTCCTTCCTTGGTACTGATTTCTCTGTTGTGCTTTTTAATTTGGCAGTAACAAGCCAGAAAACTGGCAGTAACAAGCATTTATGGTAAAGTGCTTTGGTGCATTATCTAAGCTTGCAGGTAGATAGATTGTCACTGCAGTTTTCTGAAGCATATTTCTGTTTTTTACTAGCTTTTTCTTGCTCTGTTCTTTATGTATTTTTATATTGGTATAAGTGATTCCCCTTCCCCCACCTTTCTTTTTTCACTAATGCTTAGTTGTTCCTCTGCTTTCCTACAGTTTTATTTCTGGTCTGTCCATCTCCTAGGCATGTGTGGGATACATTAGTTGTTGCAAAAAATACTATTCCATATTAAACATTGGGCTATATCCTACTTAGTTTACAAGTGTCCATCAGTAGTTGTTATTGGCACAACAGTGTTATTGAGGTAGAGATGTTTAAAAGACAGTTCTGTGAAATCTGCTGGTTCATCATGTAACTGTAGTTTTTCTTGTCTTCAGGTAAACTTCTTTGAAGTCAACATGCCAGGTCTGTGCATAGTGGGTGGGACACTTTCCAGTGCAGCTGAGCTCAGCTGGTGTTATCCTTGTCTCTGAATCATTTGCCTAGTAGGGTTTCATAGTGCCCCTGGAACATGGATCCTGGAACTGCCTTTGTGGCTTGGGAAGAAGTGACTAGCTTGCCTCTGTGTCTAGTGCTGTGTGGGAAGCATGCAGGGCGGAACTGCAGTACCGATACCCATGTCGATCGTCTCTCTGGACAGTGGCAAGTGCAGGACTGTGCTCCCCCTGCAGAGGTCTAGGAATTTTTCACCAGGAAGCAGCAGTCTTGTAAGTCAGACTTCCCCTGGATAT
Organism: Psittacus erithacus; assembly: GCA_009867235.2. Taxonomy (NCBI): domain Eukaryota; kingdom Metazoa; phylum Chordata; class Aves; order Psittaciformes; family Psittacidae; genus Psittacus; species Psittacus erithacus. Next base: position 55,255 of record WYDI02022453.1, read on the forward strand.
TTTGTGTTGCCAACTGTTATCAATGACCCGTGTTTTATTCTATTTCAGTTCCACATTTTTATCTATAGATGTTTGCCACTGGTATGCTAGCTAGTTGATAATACTTTGACAATTGCTACAGCAGAGTTTATTCATCTAAATCATACCCTGCTGGTGTAGGCTATTGTATCAGCATGGTATGCTATTTCATTTATACTGCTGCCACAACTGCCTATTATATTTGGTCCCACCTGCTACTTGAAGAAAATATTTCCAGGAGCTTTTCTCAAGACCCTGAGTGCTTTGGAGCTGCAGAAGCAAGCAACCTGGTCCAGCTCCTACTCTGTAGTGAAGAGATCAAAACTGACATCCCAGATAGATAACATTATGCTGTGCTAGTTTGGTGAGGCCCAGTAATGACTTGTGATCATAGGCATTATTATTTCTAAGAGGCTTCCTTGCTGAGAGCCCTGCATGTAAACTTTGTAACTATGCCCTGTGTGTATTTCTGTCTTATGCTAAGGAATAGCAGGAGCATATTGCTCACTGTAGCAGCCATATGTGTCAGCACATGCTCTAAAATGGATTCTTCTTGAGGATACACAAAACCTCATCCGACTGTTTTCTGTGATACCTTTTATAAAGCGCCTGTTTGTGTACTTAGTTGCTTGGCCTGGTAAGATGTCCTGGGTTCAGCAGTAGCAGTCATTTTTTTCCTTCATAGTAGCTGGTGCAGTGCTGTGTTTTTGTCTGTTGGCCTGGGAACAACACTGATAACACCGATGTTGCTGAGTTAATTTAGGCTTTGGTCCCAGAAAGTACTTGTCATTCAGTGAGCAGGTATCTAGTGTGGTTACGCTGCTGGCTAATTGTGTCACTGCATGGATATCAGTATGTCTTGCCTTCCAAGATCTCGGCAACTGATCCTTGTGATTTAGGTATTGCCTCAGCTTCTTTTTCCTTTTGATTCTCGTGTCAAGAAAGGATTGCAAATGTTATACTGAAACAAAAGACATAAAAGTAATTATTCAGGGTGGGGCGTAGGGGGTTGAGATACTGTTATTTAAACTTCCTCTCATGATTTTTGAGTGCTTGAAATGGATGAAGTAATAATGTGGAAGCTCCTACCCAAAACCACAAAAACCCACGCAGGGATGAAATAAGCAACTGTGTTCTGTCCTCTCTAGTCCTGTTTGCTCAAATAAATTGGCTGAATGCCATTGAATACCCTCTGAATGTTCAATGTGAGGCAGACTAACAGTTCTTAGGTCTTGGGCAGGTAATTCCAGCCAACTGTAAGGCAGATTTAAAGCACAAAACATTGCAGCAGTCTTTTCAATCACATTGTCAACCAGAGTTATATTACTGTAACTGGAAAAGTTTCTTCTAAAAAGCATGACCAATTAATTTCTGATCTGCCAAGCTTAATGGACCAGTTAACCAATTTGAAATTTTCTTCCTGCTTGGCCCTGAAAGAGTTAACAATATTGTGGGCTTGAGTTTTTCTTGTACTTCGTATTGTCTCTTGGGTTCCTGACTTCTCCATACCAATTCTTTTGCTTGTTACAATATTGACTTTTGCTTTTCTCTATGCAATCTAGGTAACTGTGGCATCCGAATGCTTTGGCTGCGCGTCAGGTTCTGATGTATTGAGAAAACATTTGTTGCACGTTTTGCTGAATAAACTGAGCATAAATTTCAAAGGGAATCTTGGTATGATAAAATAGCTAATTACAACTTAATTTGTATTTGACTTCCTGCATCTTTGCTTCACATTATAACATGGTAATTAAAATTGATCCTTATGGGGGGATTTTTTTTTTTGGTGAAAATTAGCTCTCATTTTCTCTAAATACAGGAGTGAGTGGCTGTGCTAGGTTTGGTAAGACTAATAATGTCTTCCATTCTCTTGTAATTGGCATGCAAATGATAGTTAATGGTTTATGACTTTATCAGAAGTTGTCAATTCCTCTCTGCACCAAGTAATCGCAAGTGCCGTATAAACTTGTATATTGCCTGGAGTATTTTGTGCCATGGCATGAGGAGAATATGCTTGCAACTTCTTGGTTAACCAGCAACATCCTTAGTCCTTGCTTGCAAGAAACTGGATCAGAATGCTCAAGTAGCACAGGTAGATGGAAAACTAACAAGGCTTGGAGTTAAAAGCTACGAAGATCGTTTTGATAGTTTTCCTCTCTTCCTTAGGTCATAAGGCTGAATCTTTATTAATGTGATAGTCTTTGCCCAGGGTTACAGAGGAGATAAGCTTACTGTTCTGCATGAATACATGTGGGTCTTAGTTAAGGATGGCTTAGTGGCTTATTGCCCCACCAACCCAACCCTGAATAGATTTTTTCACATTCTGTTTATACTCTCAAGTCTCCATCCCTCTCCCACACATCTATCTCTTCAGCTTTCCAACACACCCATACCCACACAATTACTTTAATTAAATGTTACTCATGTGTGGGTTTATCACTTCTCCCCGCTTAATCTGTTCCCTTTCTAGGGTCAGTATGAAAGAGTGACTTGATTCAAACATTTAATTTTGCTGTCTGTCAATATTAGAAAGACAGTAGTGAGGCACATCACTTTGTCTTGGCACATCAATCTGTCTTGGCTTAACCTGCAAGCAGGTGAATCCATTTGTAAGTTTGAAGCTGGTTTTATGGTCTACCAGTGACATGACAGGGTGATATACACATCATAGGCAGAAGGAAACAGAGGACAAATCTCATTATTAACCAGGCATGCATGCAGAAAATAGAAGTTCTTCCTTTCAGACTTTACTGGAAAAGGAATTAGTCTGAGCTAATAGTCTAGTATGTACATTGTCCTTTATTTGATCTTTCTGTGATATGCAGAAAGATTTGGGTGGTCATTTTAAATTTCATAGATCTCAACACTAAATTACAATTGTTAATGAATAGTAGAAATGGGTAGAAATCCCAGATGAAAGGATAAATAAGAGAGTAACTTGCTTTTGTTCTGTCTTGAATTAATCCTACTTATATATGGCCGTTTCTTTACAAAAGTTTCACATGGTGTAGTGTGCTGACCCTGGCTGGACACCAGGTGCCCGCCAAAGCTGCTCTGTCACTGCCCTCTTCAGCAGCACAATGGAGAGAAAATACAACGAAAGGCTTGTGGGTCAAGATAAGGTAAATATTTCTTAATATATTGAGAATGTTTATATATGTATATAAAATAATTGCTAGTTTAAGAGTTGCATAAATGCAAAACCTGCTTCTCCTTTTGCTTGCTTCTCACCTGCTTTATTCTTTGTGTGCGTATTAGTTGTTTCGTCTTCCTTTTCAGCTTTACAACTCTTTATTCCCTTTGTATAATCTTCCTCTGTTTTTCCATCATGTTAATTTTCAATATGCCTGCTTTGTCTCTGTTTCCTGTTTCTTCCCAGTTTTTGCTCATTCCAAGATTATCTAGTGGTTAATTTTCATTCCCTTCCTACTTCAGGAGTCACAAAGCCAGCTACTATTGATTTTAATGTGGCTTGGGGTGAGTATGTAATCTTCTGAAGGGAATATACTGTTGATGTGAAGAAGAACATACATGAATTCTCTAGTGTTTTTGGATCTAGATTGCTGTATCTTGCTGGTTCTAGATGCTTTTTCAGAGGGGATCCCATGCAGTTGTGTTGCAGTGTCATCATATTGTGCTGCCTTTCTTGATTTAGAAAAGTCTTACTATGGCTTTCTGAGACATCCCTCAGGCCATCTACTACTCTTGTTTGAGACTTCTGCGTTTGGTTTTCCAGCCAAGACCTCTTTAAATCTCATCCATTGAAACACATACCACTGCCATTGATCCTTTTCTTCCCTGTCTGGGAACTGCCTCTGAACTGTAGTCAGAGTCTTACCCCAGTATACAGATTCTGAGATGCCCATTTAAAATCCATCTCCAAATGGTCAAAGAGTATGTAAATACTCTTCAGGTCCTTCACAGCCACAGCAAGCAGTTTTGTAAAAACTCTTGTGAGGAGGGATTAAACCACCTGTGTGGCAGCTCCTCGTCATCCTGGGCCATGAGGTCTAACTAACACCTCCTGGTGCAGTGGACAAAGAATACCTTATACCTTGAAAACGAAGAATGGAGTGTTTCTCTTGCTGTGGTTTTTTGCTTTGGGTTGTAATTAAAATACTTTTAATTTATTCTCTGATTTATAAGAGGAAAAAAAACCCAGCAGAATGCTTCTAATTGAATCGAAGGAGAAGAGGAAAGCATGGTTACAATCATCAAGTCTTTTCTATGCCTGTGTTCTTTTGTTGCTATTATAAAAAGTGCGTCAAAAGATGTCAACTATTAAATTTAATAAGGATTCACATAAGTTCCAGCTGTTCCAGAATAGTATCTAAATATTTGATTTGAAAACAGTATGTGTACCACACTGCAGCATACTGCAGGCAAGATCACCCAGCTATCCTGAAAGATCTAAGTCTGTCTGTGCTAATTAGTGTTTGCAGATGAAGCTTTTGTAGTAGCAGCTTCAGTTAATAAAAGATCTTATGGGTTATAAGCACTTAATGTGTGAGATAAGAGATGTCTACAAAAACTAAATGGAAACTATGCAAATTTACTATTTTCAAGTTGTTATAATTCTAAGGCACCTAATTTTTCTTTTCATAATTGTGTAATATATTTGTTAATATGTTAATATTAAAGAAAGTCATTGCTGCCCTTATTTACGGAGACTTATTGCCAAAAATATAAACTGTCAATTTACTTAAAATATTCAGAAGTATTAATCTTCACATGAAATGATATTAAAAAAAGAAATTCTGTGGATTTTCACTTAAATTGAGGAGAAATTAATAGTTTAGGCCAGAGAAATTTGCTTTTAACTTGCACATTTACTCACAAATGCAGCAATTCTGTTGCCTGTTTGCTCGAAGTCCTTATTCTTTTGGGTTTAGGGGTATGGAAATACTTGGATTGTGCTGAGAAAAACAGTTTTTCATGGACAGATTCTCTCCCCTTCATTTCCATTCTTACATAGTTTTCAAGGACAGTGTTATCAGATGCAGAGTTTCACCTCTGGATATTTTTATTTCCTTGTTCTCATACAGAAGCTCTTCCATTTTTAATTTTGTCAGGTGGCAAACTGTCCCAACCTGGAGCAGTAGAAGTAGTGGAGTTTTATGGTTTCTAGACGAGTGTGACTTTTTTCTCCTTCTAATAAAGAATGCATTGTGATTTTGACGGTGTTGGGGGTGGAAGGTATTAGATGGTGTTTGAAAGTAAAGGATGGAAAAGAGAAATAAAAATCTGTAATCCCTTAGTGATAAGTTTAAAGTATATTACAATTAGTGGTTTTTTTTCAAGAAGCTTGCTTAAATTCCTGGATTTAAAAAAAATTCTTTCTGATTTACAAAATCAGAAAGTTAAAAGTTGGAGGATTAAACATGTTTGTAAGGAAAACATTGAATGGTTTCTAATGTGTGAGCATTGTTTGATGCTCATGAGTGGGTAATACTAGATCCCAGTAGATTTGCACCATGATGCATGGTGCTTTAGTGACATAATATGGTTTTAACCTCAGAGATAAGTCTTGCAAGCACTTATAACTGAAAGGTTGTATACTGGTGTTCATAATAATCGATAGGAACTTCTTGCAGAGTCATTAGATTCATGTGTAGATACCTGCATAGTGGGGTACTGAGTTTATGCAGAGCTGCTGGGTAGTTGTGTTTGAATATGCTTTCATGAAGATTTTGCCTTTAATACAAGCTTATGGGTGACATTTCATGTTGTACATGTTAAGTGAGACATCAAGCTTGTGCTGAAATGTCAGTATGTGCTGGTATGGACAAAGCCACACAATACTAGCCACCATTAGGGCTATTTAAAATTTTGTTTCTAAGGTAGTCTTTAGCATGTACTTGTGGTTTTACAGAGCACTGTAGGCTCCACTCATGGTAACATTGCTGAAGTTAACACACAGACTGGCAGTGTACATACTTGTGAAATGGCTCATGTGTGCAATAAAAGTACTTTCACACCAGCATAAAATGTTGCTATTGGTTTCTTCCTGTCTCTAGCAAGCATTTCCAATTTTAGAAGTTTCTTCCTCTCATTTTTTAATTAAGCTGTCTTTTCTTTTTTTCCCACTGAGTTCAAAGTCTTGCAGATCCATTCCTTTTATCTCTCTGTTCTCTTTCAAAAGAAACTTGCAGCCATTTCCCACGTTACTTCTCTTTTTGCATGTACAGCAAAGTCAGCATTCCAAAGGTACTAATGTGTTTCATAGACAAAACGTGTTCAATCGAAGATACTGCTGTCTGAATCACTGATTCTGTTCTGTTCTTTTTGATGGAAAGAGCCAAAGCGTTTCTGTTATCATCATCATCGTAGCAAGAATTACTTCTGTTTTCAACTTTCTGTTTTGGTGTGGGGTTCTTTTTTTCTGGATTTCTTTTGGTGGGGGAGGAGGGGTGTTTTTTTGTGGTTGTTTTTGGTTTTGTCCAAATATTTATTTTCAAGACAGCAAGTTTACTGTATCTTAGGCTCCCATGTGTCCACCTTAGCCCAATGCATTGAACTTTTCTGCCTGGAACTCTTATCCAGATGCAGGTTGTGGCCTTGGGTTATTTTCTGGGGTTTTTCAAAGTTAAAATTCCCAGACTACATGCCTAGAAATGTAGCATGTACTTGCTGAGTGGTAATGATATAGATGATGTTAATAATCCTAAGTGTGCATATGTAGCAAGTCTTCTTTATGGTAAAAATAAGTCATTTTTTATGTCACACTTCTGACTGAGAAATGTTGTGGCCCTACTAGTCACGTCTGTCCTGGCCACCCACTATATAGAATTGCTTTCTACTATCTCAGTTCTTTAGTATCTCTATAGATGATCTTTTCAGGTAGCAAACTGAATCTCAAGTTCCCTTAACCTAAACACTCATAATGTATTGGCCCAAATTTGAGTAGCTTTCTAGCTAACTGAATTATTCATTTGACATGCTGATTGGATGTATTTTAAATATTGCGTGCTTAGATCTGCAAATTTTAGAACCAGCTAGCAAGTATAATTTAGGAGCCTGGTATTTTTTTATTTTGACTGAACTTACTGTATCCTATGCTTTTACACCTTTTGCCTTCAGTGGGAAGAAAGGAGGGCTTGCATTCCTGAATATTCAAGTTTTTTTGTCCATCTGTCTGAGATAGATGTACTTCATACCTTGGCCAGAGAAGCTGTGTCTTTCCCATCCTTGGCAGTGTTCAAGGCCAGGTTGGACGGGTCTAGTGGAAGGTGACTATGCCTGTGGCAGGGGGGTTGGAACTAGATGGTTGTTAAGGTCTCTTCAAACCCAAACTGCTCTGTGATTTTGTCTAGCTATCTAAATACCTATTTTCTGCCATGAAGAATGGTGCTTTTTTTTTATTACAAGCAAAAGAAGACTTCTAGGTTCAGCGTAGAGTTGGACATTATTACTGAAGACACTCACAGGAAGGTTACTCCATGTATTCCACAGGTATCAGAGTAATTATTTGAGTTTAGACTAGACCTGAATCTGTTTTACGGTGTAGAGTTTAGCAAGCATTAGAAGCACACTCTGTTCTCTTCTGGAAAGCCATGTACCCCCAGCTGTACGTTCTTGCTGCTGGGATTAAAAATGGGGGATCGAGACTGGCTGGTGGTATATTTGCTGAAGTTTGTTGGCTTTCAATAAACTGTGCATTTATTACAATGAATTTTCTTGATCATACTTTTCAGGTGAAGAAATGGGAATTAACTGAGAAATCCCTGAGATTTAGTTGAAAATACTAATGCTTTGGGGATGCTTTGTAACGCCTTGCCCTACTGATCAAATGCAGCAATAAAATTGCAGTATTTGCTCAAGAGTTTGCAGTAAAAGTAGATATTTCATGCCAAACATTATTTACATTATTTACAGGTGGTCTCTTTGGTAAATTAAGTAGTACCAAGGTGATAAATTTGTTGCTCTTATGTTTGTTAAAATATCTTTGTACCTTGACCGTCTTCTGATAAGGCTTGTGAAGATAATATCCTACTGCATAATTAGGCAAATTTTATTGCTGAAACAAAGAGCTTTGAGTGCTGTGAGGGCTTGCAGGGGTTTTTTTATTCTTTGTTTTCTTCAGTGTTATCTCTGTAGTCATGAATTCACTGTCCACTCTCCTGTATAGTACAGGCTGAGTAGGAAATACACAAAATACCCGAGGCTAATGTTAATGCTGCAGGAATAGAACATGGGTGTTCGGTGTTGCACTGTACAAGCTTGTTGGTGCTGATGAATTGCCTTGTCACAGCGATGTAACCAATGTTATGAAATCTTACTGTGCTTTTTTTTTCTTCATACAGATGTCACAGTGACTGAAGAAGGATGTATGACATGCTGTGTTACTGCCTTAGGACCAGAATGTGTTGTCTGCTTTGGTGCAGCTGAGGGACTAAAGGGTTTACATTACTAGCAGCTTGTCAGGGCACAAGGCAATCTATTGGTGCATTATTGGGCTGCTCTAATCTGATTTGGAATGCAAGGCAAGCCTTCTGTGTTTTCTCTAAAATTTCTGACATTTTGCCATGATTTCTTATATGAAGGAAGTTGAATCACATTTTCTACCACTCTTACAGGGTAGCATAAACAATTTGAAACAGAGAGCTTACAAGTTTGCAACCTCAAATGACAAAGGTATTTCTTTATATTCAAGAGTTCTTTAGATTTGGCAGTGGGCTGTAAGACAGGTATTTCTAAATGTGATTCCACTGCTTAAATCTAATATGATTTTTTCTTTTTTGTTGAGTTTAGAGGATGAACCCCTCCAAGCATCTCATGAAAAGGTGGATTTCATCCTTGCGACTATTTTGAGAGATTTTGCTAAATTACAATTATTATTTTTTGCACTTTTTCAGAGGAGGAACTAGGGTACAAGTAGTTTGAATAACCTGCCAGCGGTAAATCTGTGACAAAATACATTGCGGAAGCTGGCTGTCCTAAGCCCAAGTGTCTAGGCTGAGAGATGAACCTTTTCCCATAACAACAGAGTGCTACTGCTGAGTTTAATTTTCAATGGATGTGTCCTTTCGGAGTTTTGAGCATTGAATAGATCACAGTCTAAGCTTGAATGCTGTCTTTCAGGAGCATGAATAAGAAAAAAATATTGGTAATGTACTCTGTTACTTAGGAAATTTGTTTCTTTTTTTTTAAAAAAAAAAAGGCAAAACTGCAGCTTGGTTTAACTTTCAGACAGACATACCAGGCAGACCGTTTGAAGTTAAGATCTCTTTATCCTCCTGCACCCTCCCCCTCTTAGGATATGTGGTGGGATGCTACCACATGCAGTGATAAGATGCCTCTGCTCCTTTACTTTAGCATAGGTTCCAGCTCTCTTCCACAGAGGAATGGGATTGAGGAGCCAAAGATCAGGCATGATATGATAGGCTGCTGCCAGGATCATGGCTAAGGTCAGGTGACAGGGGTCTCAAACTCACTGTATAATGCTATGTATTCAGGCTTTCTGCTGTGTTATTTAGCTTTACAAATACAGGGACCTGTGTCTGCGAAGAGAGAGGGAGACTGGAACCAGTCCTTTGATCTACTGAGTTGCTGAGTTTAAAACCTGCCCTGCAAAGTCTCGAGAAAGCAGCAAGGGTGGCAAGAGATCACAATATGGGCAAGGAGCATGACCAGGAGGGGAGAGTGACTGGTAGCATCTTGTTGGAGGAGGGCGCTCTAGAAAGCAGAGCACCTCAGCAACTCCTTATTCTGTTCAATCTGTAACAAAGTTATTTATGTTTGAGGTTTCTTTCTGCAATAAATGCAGCAGGCAAAACCAGTAGTAATCTGTATCTCAGTAAGATTACTAACAAGCAGAAATCCCTCAGAGGTTGAGACTGAATTCTTATTCTTTCAACCTGCTAAGTGTGCAGAAGGCAGTAACAGAGCAGCAGATACCCTTTTCCCCTTCCTGTGGCACTGTTCCCTATGGTCTTTCTTTCCTTTTTTCTTCCTTTTTTCTTCCCTTTTTCTTTTTTGCTGTGGCTCAGGTGCCTGTGAGTAGAAAGGTAATGCCTTACCCTCCACACACCCCTGATACAGAGCAAAGAAACGATAGGTTCAGATCTGTGCTGTTTCTCTTGGGGATGTGCTTGGCTTAGGCAGTGGTGTTTGTTAGCCATAAATTTCATAAGAATGTTTGTAAGCTTACAGTTTTGCCTTGCTCATGGTAGTTTTCAGTATCTCAGATTTCATACTGATTTGCTGGAAAAAATATTTGCAAGCAACTCTGTATTCATGCAATGTTTGTATAAGGCATTAATCAACCACAGTTTTCTTCCTCAAATTTGCTATACGTATGGCATGGGGGCATCTAGCACAGCATATGTACTGTCTGAATTGCTATGTTTTGTGGGTTTGGGGTTTTTTTGTTAAATACAGAGCATGATATGTAGGTGGAGTATCTGTGACTTCAGTAATTGCAATGATTCTTGTACCAAGAGTACCTCTGTATATTGTTTTGCTATGATACGCTGTTGAACATTGCAGAAAGTATAACAACTATAATTGCTGATTCTAAAAAAATCTTATTTTACTTTAGAATAAAATTTGCATGAGGAGGCTTTTATCATATTGGCATGAGCCCATATTTAAGGCATGGTAATTTTGTGTCTAGTCTTTTTCATGGATAGTGGAAAAATAGTTTTGTTTTGCACTAATGTTTTTGTTAAAAATACGGACTGTATACCAGAGTGAGTTTAAATTCAGGCAAAAAGAGATTATAAATGTTCCTAAACAATGATAGCTAAAATACAGTGCTGTATATGAGCTTTCAGTTTGATAAATACTTACTTATGAGGTCATAAATACTTGAGGTACAAAAGGTTAATGTAGTGTGAAAGGCTGTAAAACACAGCAAGCAACCTGCTAGATCATAATGATGCATTAGTACCTTTCAGTGTGAATGCTGGTGGTTATAAAATTTTTGGGTTGAATTTATTCTGTAATACAAGAATGGAAAGCCAGAGTATCTTCACTGTGTAGTTGTACTTATCTTTTTATATTTATTTCTCTTTGCTAAATAAATAAATGACTCTTATCTGCCCCTAAGTGCCCGCTGACTGGACCTGATAGAAACCCTCTTTTTGACTAATATAGTTGATGAAAAGTGTATGTCAGGTGTTGTCGATATACTCAGAGTAAGTAATAAAATAAAGTAATACTCTTTTTTTTTTGCCTTCTGTGTATTAATAAGTTTCCATGTGATAAAGTAAGCAATAATGCATAAGGGAAACAGAAGTGGTATAAATTCTGTAAAGCAGTAGTGCAATTTACCTTTGAAGAGAAAAAAATACAGTGCTAAATTCACAAAGTAAGCATTTACTGAATGATAAAAATTATCATAATAAACTATAGTATTTCTCTGTTTTAGAAGTCATCTGCAGTTTATAATTGTCCCTGATATGCTGATGCAGCTAATATTTCTCATTTAATATCTACCTCTGTGAAGTGTTAATTTTCATGCTTTGGTGATCATCGCTTTTTACCGAAGCAGATTACTTTCTCTTACTCCTATATCAGAGTTTATGACAGATTAGGATAATTTTACTGTAATTAATCTTTTGAGTCTGTTCCACTCTTTTCAATGAAGTGCCATGTCTTGGCCAGGCTAAATTGAAACACTTAATAAAAATCTGGAATCAAATAGGAAAAACTTTTATTTTCTCATTGACTTTTGATACTTGCTTTCAGCCTTCTCTGCTCTCTGGTTACAAAAAACTTTCAGTTTATTCTCTCAATGAAGTAAAGGTATCTGGAGGATGTTAAATAGTTTTGGGGAAATAAATAACAATGTCTACAGAAGAATATTTGATAGGATACATCCATATTTTTAATTATTATTTCTAGATGCTGAAAGTTAGTTAATTTTGTTCTTACTAAGATACAAATTAAAAGTTGATAGTGTTTGGGTTGTGAAAATACATCTTCAGTAAATCTCTTATTTTTAGTTTAAGACAATATTTAAATTTGCAAAGAGCACAGCAAGCAGTTTCTGCTCTGACAAAATAAGTACATAATACCTCTTAGAGAATAGGAAGTGAAATATACATCTTGTAAAAGCCTCCATAAAGTCTCTGAAACTAATGTCTGTCTTAACAAATTTTGAGATGGTTTATTTTATTTGGGGACAATCAGTCAAGCTAGAAATCCAAGTAACAAAACCCTGGTAGGCCAGTATATCAGGTTACAAATATATGACTCATATTGTCAAATGCTGCTTTGTAGAGTTTGGGGTTTTTTTTGCTATAATATTCTGGGAGTCTTCATTCCATTGAAGCAGCCACAGCTGTTGTGTCATTCTGATTGACTAGCTGTATATTTCAGTAGTGCCTCTTATTTTGAATTAAATATCATCCTCATGCTACAGTAATCGTGGATATTCTTGATAGAATTGCATGGGGGAGCACAATTAACCTTTTCTTCTTCCTTTTTACTTAAAGGAAATAAAAAAAGAAATCAGTGGCATGGTTTCTATTGTAGTGCATGCACCCCACAATGTCTGTGAAAGCATCTTCACATGAGTTAAGTCAGGTGAGACAGAACTGCTCATATTTGGCGCTCAGTTCATTTTCTTTCAGCTGAAATGTTCATCTGACATTCTTGTTGGGGAAGAGTAAGAGTACTTAGTATAAGTATTAATACATTTCTATTCTTCGTGAATTTATCTAATCTCATAACTGCAGCCATTAAAACATACTGGATTATTATGCAAATAGCTGTAGGAATTTCAAATTGACCTACTATTTGTGAGACTCTTTTGTTTTTTTGACCTGTTTTGTTTTCTTTTATTTTGGAAATAATTAAAAATGCTTGCAATACTTTAGCTATTGAGTGGTGAAGAGATGTGCAGTGTTCTAGAGCAGATGATTTCTTTATCAAGGTGGAAATAAGGAGATACTAAAGGTTGTAATTTACCTTTTTGTTATAAATCCGTTTCCAAAAGTCTGACAAAGTAATTTTGACAGTATTTCCTTTAGAAGTATAGGAAGGGGAAGGTGTTACAAAAGGAGATGATACTAAATGTAAATGCAGTATATGTCATCTTTCTGTAAGCTGTTCTTTTATCTTTCTCTGGATGAAGTCAGTTTAAGTAATCTTAGTTTATTATATTTATAAATGAGTTTTACTCCCAATAGCTATTAGTTATTGCTGCAACTTCCTCTGACATTCATGTCAAAGTTCCCCTTACAAAAAAAAAAGATTGCTTATCCTGAATTAAATCTGTGTTTATAGATTTAAAAAAACCCTGTAATTTGCTTACATTCCTAAAGTATGTATATACAGTGTAGGCTTGGTTGTCAAACTGAATGACCAAACCCTTTTTTTCCAAGTAGAATGAAAATTCTGTAACTAGAAAAGAGCAAAAAAGAACCATTAAATGGTTTCTTTTGATTATATGTTAGATGAAGTTCAACTCATGAAGTTCACCAAAGCCAAGTGCAAGTTCTGGCATGTGGATAAGGGCAATCCTAAGCACAAATGCAGGCTGGGTGGAGAATTGTTTGAGAACAGCCATGAGGAGAAGGACTTGAGGCTGTCCACTAATCTACATAGATGCTTTACTTGTAAGAATTGGTGGGACTTTCTTTTGCAGGTTTGAAACACATTGAAAAAAATGGGAAAATAATTCCTTAGGTTTCTTGAAGGACTGGCTTTGGGGTATCAGAAACTGGTATTATTCCCACACAAGGTAGTGGCTGATATGCTGTGTGATGGACATCTAGAAGTAGTAGTCTTTTGCCAGTTTTCCTTATGTTCCTTTTTCCTTTCAGTTGGAATAAGAAAGCAGACTTCAGTCGTGGTTCAAGGAACATGATTAGCATTACAGCTTACAGTTACTGATATGTGAAACGAAGTGCGTATAGGGAAACTTATGTTACACAGGTTTGGGATAATTGGCGGGAAGGATATCATAATGCAGAAAGGAATGAAAATCCTAAGAATTAACAGAGGATGCAGTAATCATGATTGTGCAAAAAATAAATATATAAATATATTATGGATTTATTTACATACTGTTACATTGTATATTGTACCTATGTAAAGAGAATCTGCAAGAGAGGAATATAGGAGTGTTAGATATACAAGTGAGATAAAGGGAAAAGAGTGTAACTGTGCAAATCTGTGCACAATGAGGAACGTGATTATGCTGGAGTGCTTTCCTGGAGCATATTAATCCTTCCTCTCTGAAGAGTGTCTTGTTTGTTTGGGTTACGGCCATCAGCTGCTAGATGTTGTAGAACAGTGATGGGGAAAAGTGACATACAGTTGTCATTTGCTGCCAGTGTGTTTACATAATGTTGATTCTGCTGCAGTTTCAAGGAAAGTTTTTAAGTCTTTTTTGTCTGTGTGTAAGAGTTGTTTTCTCTTTTGCAACAAATCATTGAAAACCTGGTTCTCAGTGTGTCAGGTGTATCTGGGCACACAAAGTACGTCCTGCAAGATCATTGTAAGGATTAACAAATGTATAAATTTTGACCACTTTTTAGTATTGCAGAGATTTTCATGAGGCACTCAGCATGACAGTAGGAGAGGAAAAAGAGGTGTCTTGATTTGATTTTTTTGTAAATAATCCTTTAAAATACAGTGCTTGGCAAATTTTTTAAAATGCAATTTTTTTAAATGCGGTGAAAATGTATGTGAAGACTATTGTAGAAGTCCATTAAATACTTTTATGAAATAACATATATTTGGCATATACAGTAGAGAAAGGAATGAAAAGCTATGTCTTTATAAATGCATAAGTAGATGTGGCATAAAACCAGATAGGAATTAACTGAATAATGTCCCCACCTGCGCTTAGAAAAAGACATGTAGAATATTTTTAGTGGTAATCCTGGTATTCTTCAGGAAGATCAGGTTCACACTTGGGATAATGGAGAGAACTTTCTTTTGAGAGGGGAGCTTTGCTGAATAGTTGCCTTTTAGAGCATTTCTTGCATTTTTTGAAGTTATTGATGTCAGATACTGGATCACGATAAGCATTTGCATGATTACATTTGTTAATTCTGGTATTGGAAATAATACTTTTTTTCAGAAGAAATAGTGTGTGCAGAGAATGCAACAGTGGCCCAGATAATTGCAAGGAGCAGCTCAGAGCTGTTGCTGATATTTTTAGATTTTTTGGTGTGTATATGATTTTGTATAAGTAACAACTAAACTGATTTTTTTTTGTGACATTGTGAACCTTCAAATGCTTCTGTGTTTCAGAGGGTTCAGGAATTGACTCCTTGGGCTAAGACACACAAGTGAGCAAATGGGAAGTCGTAACAGGAATTCAGAGGTCAAACAAAGGAAAACTTTCATCATGCTGTCACATTTTCTTTCTTCTCATGAGTTTGCAGTGCAGCAATCAACCATTCTCTCTCAGCATGAAACTCTGCTCTCACAAGTTCACTCAGCAGTTGGTTATGTCAACAAAACTCTTACAAAAAAGGACTTTACATGCATGACAAGTCTAGTTCAGGGGGGAAATTCCAGGAAGCAGGGTACATTGCTTCCAGCTGAGGGTAAACATTGCTTTATTAACAACTCCATAGCCAAACCTGCAAATATTCCATCTGAAGACTCTTCTTTCCTTTCTTGTAAAGAAAGTAATGTCCTTTGAAGCTATGTAGCATAGTATTTCATTAATGATTTTTCATTTGGAAAAATACTGCTAAATGTCAGCATTGTACAAGGTAGTCATAGACTGTAAAAGACATTTTTGTCTAGATAGAGCCTGTTGCCCAAAGAAAAAGTTAATAAATCTTATTGCAAACTTTTATAATATTGACTTATATGGGATAATGCTTGACAGAATTTTGAAGCTAATTTGAACATCTAAGAAAAGAATCATTCTATTTTATAAGCGATGCTTGTGCATGAATGCATGAGCCCAGGTGAAAGTACAGTCACCTTCCTGTGTATTGAGTTATGTTGTTTTGTGAATAATTTCTTCATATATTAAGGTAATAACTGCATTAGATAGGGGAACTTTTTTAGGGATTGTGAGTGTATTTCCAGGTTATAGCCACAAGCTTTGCATCAGTCAGAATGGCTTTGTCTCAAGAGAGCTGTGTCCTGATTCATTGCCAGTATGCGATTGCCTTTCAAAGCGTAACTTGGAAGGTGTTTTAGAATTACCATAACTAAAAGGCATATGTATCTGTAAGCTTTACAAAGTTTTTCTATGTATCTTCATTTGTTTTACCCCTCTTCATTTGAAAACATTGTTGTTGCAGGTATGCATTTTTAGATGAGAGGTCTGTATTTTTGGATATTAAGAACATACCATATCCATTCCCCATTAATACTTTCAGAGGAAGCATTTCGGCTCCTGTTATATATATTTAATCTGTATAACTCTGTAATCCCTGAAGTCTTTCTCTGTGGTTAGGATAAGTTGTGGTTTCCAGACTGGCTTCAGGTGACCTAAGGCCGTGATGCCATAGAAAAGGGTGGGCCTATCCTTCAGTTTTCTTGTATATAACATCATCAATATATTTATGTCCCTTTCTTCAGTTGTGAATTGGATCAGTTCACAAACTCATTTAATGAAGTCTGTTTCCAGTTGGATCAAAGGGCCTGAACCAGCACTCATCTATGCAAGTGCTGGGGTAAACACAGGGTGGGAGGAACCTGAGTCTGAAGGGCTCACAGAAGGCAGGACTTTGTGTCAGGTGTGTCACTGAGACTTTATTTGATTGTGAAGCCACACCCTTAGCATTATGTTTATTTTTAGGCATATGAGAAAACAAGCTCCCTCGTGAAAGAAATAACAGAAATTAATCTAGAATATAAATGTTTTGAATAATTTCTGGGCAAAAGCAATACGAGCAAGTAATTTTTAGTGCCAACAGTTTTTTGTTGCTGTGACACTTTGATAGATTTATCAAAGAAGCTTGTGCAATGTGAAACTAGAGTTCCCTTTCAAATGATAAAAAACTTTTAATCAAAATTTGTATATTTATTTTCATGGGGGTTTTCATACTTTTTCATTTCCTGCCTGTTTGGATTTTACGTGGGCCTTTCAGGTTTAGAAAATAAGTTATTTTCGAACATTTCATTGAAGCTGTTGAAGTCCTTTTAAGAAGCAACAAGAATTACATCAGAAATAATAGTAGCATCCTGACTAGCAGATGAAAGAGGAATAACAAAATTAATTGAATATTTCTTTGTGCCTGTGTTTCACTGCTGAAATCTATTTCATTTAGATTAAATTGATGCCTTTGTCTTTTAACCAGAAAAAGGTGTCCTAGTAATCTGTGTGCTGGGTTTAGCAGTAGTAGCCATTTTTCTCCTTCTTAGTAGCTGGTGCAGTGCTGTGTTTTTGACTTTCAGCCTGGGAGCAGCGCTGATAACACCGA
>WYDI02022455.1:0-42836 GCA_009867235.2 Psittacus erithacus
TATAAAAGGCGGGACTTTTGAAAGATCCGGTGTGTGCGGTGTGGCGGAGCTAGTGGAGGCTCTGCGCGCGCACCCAGCGCTGCTTTCGCTTATTGCTTCTCAGCCTTATTAAAATAGATTTTGTTTTCAAAGTGGTCTCAGTCATCCGTTTATAACAGAGTTCATTAATTATCTCCAGCATCAGTTTACTTGAAGATCTTTTCTTCCAGCAGCGCATCAAAGGAGGCTGATAGAAGCTTTGATTAGAGAGATAATGAAGGAAATCTCTAATAGATTATATCATTTCTTGCCCGTCTGCAGCCATTTGCAAACTGGCTGCTTTTACAGGGCTGGGGTTTGCGTCTGGAAAATATCACAAGCATGTAAATCCACCTCAAATGCAAAAATCTATGGAAAAATTCAAGTAATTGCATGTTTACCATATTCCTGTCAAGGGTCTGGAAAAAAGATATCGGCTCATCTGACTTGCTATATAGCAGAGATTTTCCATGTGTCCTGTTCGGGCCTCTGATTCCATGGAGATAATCCATATTTTAAACTCATATCAGACATGGATAGAGAAAATTTACTAGCTAATACAGAGCAGGATGAGAGCAGAGGCAGGAAGAGAGCATACGCTGGTTGGGGGGGTGAGACAGGCAGTTTGATGTCAACCTTTGTGATCTGTCCTAGGAAGCCTTTTGCTAACAATGACCATTAGGAGGGGTCAGATGAGGGGCTTCATCTGGTTTTCTTTGTTTCTGGTGGTTGGTTTTTTACCTGTCTCATCTTGCCTGCTTTAACCTGTGACACAACGTCTCCCACAGTGCTTGCTTCAGGCCAAGAGGAGCCCTCAAAGGGCAGAGCTGGCTCCCACTGCAGGGGATGAAACTTCAGTGCTGCAGAAGCCCAGCTCCATCGTTGTCACACCAGTGTCCCACTGTTCTCCTCTGCATTTGAAGTCCCTTGGGGATTTTAATGCCATTTCCCTCTTACCCAGACCATGCACACACTGCCAAATCTAATCGTAAGGAGAAATGAAGTGTCAGGTTCTAATACACCAGTGCACTGTGCTGATTCCTATCTCACACAGATAAAACCTAAGCCATTCCTAAGAAGTCCCAGTGGCACGTTTAAGCAATATATTTCTTTTAAGATGAGTCTGAAGATTGTCCCCTGTTGGTGTTTGATGATAAATAAAATATTGGTGGCACCAGTTCTGCTGACCCTTGGATCCTCAGGTACCCCAGCATCTTGAGTGAGAGTCTGAGAAAGGCACTGTGCTAATGAAGGAATTACTTGTCTCATAAGATGAACACCACCATCACCACGTCACCCACTGGAGCCATGGAGAGATGCTGCAGCCCTTGCCCTGGGTCCCTCCTGTCCCCCACAGCCACCACAGACAAGAGTAAAGGCAGAGAAGGAGCAGAAAGTGTTTTATGGGGTTAAACGTCCCAGTCTGAAGTAAAGCAATTTCCTTCGGTCTTCTGCCATTTCCTAGTGGAGGCTTATCATCTCCAGCTGGGACAATATAAAGGCCCATTTAATCGAGATCCATTTAACACTGAATCACACTAACAAGATTACTTAGCTAGGGCTAATTCTGCATTTGCTGAAGTGCAGTATCCAGGGTGAGTAATCTTTGTGTGCTGGTGGCAGGTTCAGAGACAGGTTAGCCACTGGCTTAACATCACAGACAAAACATGGGAAGTACATGGCAGACCATGACAGTGAAATTGCAGACCAATTCACCTATTGGGCTATTTCTTTCCCCCTGCTCAGTGGTATTTGAGATTGGTGCAAGAGGGTTTCCTTATTACCCCATAGGATCCTAAAAGGGGAATTATTTTCTTTGTCCTCAAAAGCAGCTGAGCAGGCAATACAGCAAAATCCTCTTCAGTCATTATCTGTTAAGTGCATGGCATCCTTTTGTGAGTTAAATGACACAGTATTTCTTGCATGGGACTGAATTCAAAAGGTTTTGCCTTCCATCAGGAGATAACTCAAGATTTGAGTGCTAATTGAATACATTTATATGCACACAAGTGATAGGCATTCATACAATTTCTTAAAGTAGATTCTCACCATTCAGTCATTTAAAAATATAACACTAAGGGCTCTATTATTTATGATTATTAAATCACAAATCTGAGTAGCAAAATACTTCACTCAGGGAAAGTGTGAAGAGGCTGTTTCAGAGGAAGAAAATCTCTTTTTGAGAACTCACAGAGCACCACATCATCGCAGGAGGATGCTGATAAATAATATTGTTTTACAGCTAAGTCTTCCAAAGTGACTTAACTTAGGTAAATGGATTAATCCTAATCACCCCTTCAAATGTTCCCAAATCCTCCCAGTAGTCAGAGCTAAGGTTGATATATCTGAGTGAAATCCTCACTTTTTTGTGTGCATTTATAGTGGTTTGGATTGGAAGGGACCTTAAAGATCACTTAGTTCCAACTCCTGCCACTCACTGTGCCACCAACGTAGGGTGTGGGACATGCACAGTCATGCCCCTCCTTGCTGTGAAAAGATGGTTTTGTTGTCACTTCAGGAGGGATTCATCTAGCCTGGTATCAGGGGTCCACAAGGCAAGTGTCTATATTGGAGTCAGTCTCTTAAATGCATAAGTGGAGAGAAATTGGAGTGATTTCTCTGACCTATTTCTGGTAACCACCATAAGATGAGAGCAATTGCCCGCTGGAGGTACCCATTTCTCTCCATTGATTGTAAATGAGGTCTGAGTGCTCAGTGCAGATGCTGAGACCCGGTGCTGCCCCAAATATCAGGTGAGATGGATCCTGTCAGCATAATTGCAGCCTTTCAAAGGGAGAGTCACCTTTTTCGTTTGTTTTGTTGGTTTTAGCCAGGGAGTTCATTTCAGCCATGTGAGGAATTTCCCATTTTCATTTCCCTCCAGTATCTTTTGGTCTTTCTCCCCATTTTGGCAGATAATCCTCCAGGTTTTACTTTGCAGCCCAGCCCAGAATATCTTTTGATGCTCCAAGGGCTCACCTAGGTGGAGACCTAACCCAAGGGTGGTTCAAATCCATCTCCATAGGCTGGCTGCAAGCTCCTCTGTGGTGGGTAAATGCTCCATTTCCCCAAATAAAGAACACAAGCTATGCCAGGCCAAAAGATCAAGACCAGAGACAACACAATGAGCTATAGAGATCCCTTCCAAACCCAGTCATTCCATGACTCTGTGAAAAAGGGAAAGTTCCCCAGGGCAGCATCCTCACATCCAATCGGGAGATGCCCATGCTCAGGGCGCTACCAGGGGCATGCTTTGCTCCTGTGGTGACAGCCAGGCTTCAGCACTGCTGGGCAGGCATCTCTGGGAAGCTTTCAGACAAAAAACTCAAGACATCTATGGAGCTGGGAGCCTTTAGGGTATGGCAGGAGCTGGGTAAAAGCCTTCAGCATCATAATTTACAGTCAGATTTCTAAGCCTGTTGAATCTAGTCCACATCCTATTCTCAAAAAGTGACGTAGACACCCAGAAAACTAAACACTCCTTAGACACAGGCTTCAGGCCCAGGTATGCAAAAGCATAGAAGTGCGTAATGCTGCTTTGTGTGCCTAATGCACAGCAATTCCAGGATGAGCTTAAATGCTTACATCAGAGCTGGAGCCAAGTCCCGCACGACTGCGGCCAAGTGCTGAGGTCACTTGTGAAAGTGGGATTTCTGCTGAGATTTTGAACTTCTTTTGGTTGCATTCCAGAGCTCAGAGCAGACGTACGCACCCCTCCTCCCTCCTATCAAACTCAGGCACCCAAACCATGCCCATGATATCTGCGCACTGGGAAGGCAGTTTGGTGGTCATCTCTACACAAGGAATTTCCTATGTTTGAGGTCCATCACCCCAATGTCTAGAAAGCGGCCAAAAGATTTGGAAGTTTGTAAGAGAAACAGGCAGACCTGTACGAGAAACATGACTGTGAAAGTCTTGTTCCCTTCAGAAACAAGGTGCTCAGTCAAAAGAGTGGAAAAGCTTTCCAGCTGCCCTCATCACTTCATCCCCAACATCTGACTGCACAAGAATCTTCAAGTGCAAAAGGGGAATTAAAATCAGCTTCAAAAGTATGTTCAAGTCACACTGGGAATACAAGGGACCTTCTTTAGCCAGCGCTCTAGGGGGTCTCCAACTACACAAAACTCAAACGTAACCCACTCATATCCCTCCAAATAGCAGTCAAGCAGCCAAGGAGTCTGACTGCACACAGACAGCCCTGTGCCTTGGACACTATGGGAAGAGCTGAGAGCCTCGAGTTGAATTTCTGACGCAGGCAATGACAGCATCCCCTCAGGCAATCACCTTCTCCTTCCGTCCATCTGCTGTGCACAGGGAGCAGTTTGGCAAAAGGCTCTTTTGATTTTTTGGACTGTGAAGCCCAAAATCTCAGAGGCAGGAGCTAGATAACTCCCTGCAATGGAGGCAGCTCAACTCCTTCTGCTCTGATGGGACACCCAGTGGAATTGCTATAAGGGATGCAGGGTATGGCCTCCTACAGGTACAAGCTACTCCTACGGTGCACATAAATGTATCACACATGGGGCCATGCAGAGTCTCAGAGACAGAGCAACACAACACACATCACACCACACACTTATTGCACATGCAGCTGTGAGGACCTCATGCCCCTGGGTCCTCACTGCGGTGGCAAGCATCAGTGACACAAAACCTCCATCCACACCAACAGGGCAGCACACTGCAATGAAAGAATTTCCAAGCATTTCCCAATTTGAATGGTGCCTATACATATCTCTGGTAAAGGCACAGACTCACACGTGGCAAGTTTAAGCCCAAAGCTTTCTTTTCTCTGTTACCTTCCGGAACCTCTCAAAACCAATCTGCTGGCTGCAGATTGCTCCATTACTTGTCGTCTTGTTTTGATATAATGCCATCATCTCTAATTGGTGGGGCATAAGGGCTTGAAAGACATTAAGCCCTGCCTGCACGTGTGCTGAGCAGTTACCACAGCGTGATAACCATCCCTCCACATCCCCGCATGCCCGCCGGCTGGGCGGCAGTGCCTGACCTTCCTTACAGCAGCCACCAAAGCAAAGCTGCTCGCTCCAAGCAACAGGACCAAGAAGACTCCATGGGAATCGTTATTAACTTGGCTTTAATTACAAACTAATTTCCTCCTCCATAGCCAGCAATTTCAAGCTCTGTGGAAACTATAAGGAAACAATAGCATGCCTTTTCCCAGCATAAACAAATAGACAAAATTCAGAGCTTAAAGAGAGCGTAGTACAGTTAAATACCCCAAATGCAACCGCCTGAGAATTTTTCCTCCATCTAAGCAGAAAGCGTTCCAACCAAATATATGATTTTTAAGGACATCCAATTTTACCAAGTTCTAGGGAAGACCTGATAGGTCTTTTTAATGGGAACTGCCTGCACCTAAAATATGCAGAGGCTACCACCTCTCCATAATAAGCTACTGCTGTGGGTTGCTCGCTGGCTTGAGCGGTGCTGAAGCTGTACTTAGCAGCTGACAGCTTGCAAGGAGAACTGGGGGAGCATGAAGGCTTGTTAGCAGCGAGGTTTTCCCAGCTGAGGCTCACACACGCACTGATTGGCAATTCACAGCACGGAGTTTATCCCGGTGGAGCCTCCATATGTTTCTTCCCCTGGAGGAGCGATGAATGTCAATTCACCCCTTGGGGTGCGTCAGGCAAAAATCCTCCTGAGGGTGAAACGAGAGCTGACAGCCACTGGCCACAGGTGCCTGCACCGACTTCCACACACTGGCCAATTTTGCTGAGAGTCAGGAAAAATGATGCTCGGCTTGCTGCATCGCCATGCACAGCGCTGGTGCGTGGCTCCCCTCTCAAAATTAGCTGTATGGAAATGTAAATAAGGGCAATACGCACTTACATACCATAAACAAGATGAATGTTTATGCTGGTAACTCATTGGCACACCTGCGATTTCCCCAGAGTTCTTGGCAGTACCCTGAAAATTCAGACCGTGACAGTGAACTGATAGCTCTATCCTAATCTGTTCTATTCCTATTCTATTCTCCCAAACCCACTGTGATATATCTGTTTTCCTCATGTCTATGCCTCCTATTACCCACTTTCAGAGCATTCTGCCAGCAGCTCTTGATGGGCTTTCCAGATCTTAATCAAGCTTCAAGACACCTCTGTGAAGTTGACTAATATAATCAAGTGAATCTTGCAGATGAATAAGCTGAGGAGAGGCGAGATCAAACAGCAGAATGATGGAGGAACAGCTACCCTGTGGCAAAGGAGGTTGCAGAACGCGGAGACTCCACCCCTGATGTCTGACAAAAATCACTGCCTTTCCCATCCCATCTCTGTAGCTGATTATGCCAGGACTTTCTCCTAGAAAAGGGATAATTTGGACTATTGTCCTAACAAGAAAAAGCAGATTTTGTCAAGAAGGCATCAAGGGAGAGCTGCTATCTCCAGCAATACCATACAGGGATGTTTCTTACAAGAATCAAGAACAGCTGTGCATGTACATGCAATGATAGATTTTACTATTAATTGAGCTGATGGGAAGGTGTAGTCCAGTGGCTGCTTTCAAGCAAGCTTTTTGAAATTACAGTAATTGTATAGATTGTATTCAAATCATTCGCGAATTTTCTGGGTGTCTCCTAACAGCGTCTCATGAGATTTCTTTAATTTCAAGGCAAACTGGAAGAACAGTTTAAAAGAAAAGCCTGAATCTTGTCATGACCTGAAGTATGCCTTGTCTCAAAAGTTTAGAAGAGTTATTACAGACTTGAAGATAAACATGCATCAAATGGCTGGGGCCTTACTAGATCATTGCCCTGGGTCTTTTCCCTGGAAGCTGGTGTTTAGAATGAAATATTAAGGTGTGTTTCATCAGAATGAAGTACTAGGGTGCAACAGGAATAAAATGGAACATTTCCTAGCTGGGAGTTGAGCTGGATCTGTGACATCTCACCTTTCTACTCCTTCAAAAGAGCCTTTGCCTGGAAGTTCAGCACATTCTCAGTGCTTAAAAAGCTCTTGCAAAGGGCTTTCTGTTTCTGTGCCTGTATCCAAATGAGGTTATGCTGTGATATCCTAAACACTGTGGCCACTCATTGCTTAGGAAGCTCAGCCTTCAGAGTCACAGGCTCCAACATCATCTTCCATTCAAGAACGCAGTGGTAGAAGCACTTGAGAAGAAATTGCTCCTGCAACATTTGTCAGTTAGCTTTCTACATGGGCTGGGCTGCGCTTGGCTTTGCTCCCACCCTCCTAACAAGAGCCTTAGGACTGACATGGAGCAGTGGAGAAGCCACTTGTTCTGGCAGTTCGCACCGCTGGCTTCTCCTCTTCACCTAGGATCTGGTGACTGCATCACCTAACATTCTTCCTAAGTCTGCAAGAGGGGACAAACCCCACAGAACCAGGGGTAACTTCATGTGACTCCCCTTTAAAACTGTTGTTTCCCAGTGCCGGGACACTATATAGCAAACTATGAAGTGATGGCAGCTCTTGGGACCCAAGCCATGCTGATTTCATTGTTTTGCCTCATCTGTTTCTTTATACTGTGTCCCAAGTGACTCCCCCATAGGAATACCGGCTTTTCATTTTTCTGCTGTACAAGATGTCAGCAGATAACAATCCATGCTTCACTGGTGCCATTCCATAATTGAAAGAGCCAGCAATATATCAGGCTTGGAGTCTGCAAACCTCATCAATAAGTACTCTATTACTTAGGCATAATTTTCCATGCCCCCCAGATGAGACTTACCAGGCAGTTAGGGTTATATTGCTGAACTTACACTTCACTGCAAACTGGTTAAGGTAATGTCTACTAAACTATAGTCTATTGTCACAGACTAGTTTCTCAGACAACCAGCGTCTAGCAAAAATGTACTTAATATGCAAAGCTGTCTGTTTAGATCTGTCTGTTTTCCAGTAAAGCTATCTCAGGAAGAAAAGAGATTTGTAGTCCAAAATAACAGCACAGGTTTCCTTCCAAGTCAACATACACAGACCTACACTTTTCTATAGGAACAAGGTTTTCTCGTGTTACCAAAAGGATTTTTTTGCTTGACTTATTCTGCATTTTCAGCATGTAACAGAGACCTTAACAGCTTCTGCAGTGTTACTGATTGAGTGAGGGCAGTGTGAAACTTGCTTGGCCTCTCTCTTTAGGTTTAATTCTCCTTCTTAAGCTTTCCCGAACATGGTGAGAATCCACTTCCTGGTCCATTTTAACAAAATCTCATCAAGTCCAAAGAGTTGCCCCTTTAAATAAATACAGGGGCTGGAGTTTTAATTACTTTCTGCAGAATCCCCTTATCTGTCAAAGCAGCAGCTTTGACAGGCACCAGCTACACTTTATCTGGAACCACAACTGAGATCTCTAACTCCTTCCATTTCTTTAGCCCTTGAAGCTTGTCTCATATCTATTACATATCATGGCCGGAAGCACTGTCAGGGTATGGGCTTTGATACCTGGATAGATGGCTCTTTCCCTCCATAGCTTATTGTCCCAGAGGATCCTTACACACTTCCCTTGTTGCTGGCACAAATTGCTGATGATGACTGTCTATCTGCATACCAGGCATCTCCCAGATGTGCTACTTGGTGCACAAAACCCTATCTTCATTTTGGTCTACAAGCTTTGAGGCTTTGCAAACTTTTGTTATCTAAAGCAAACCAGTTTTACTCCTTGCACCATCAAAGCTCTGATGCAGGCATCCAGTGACTTTGCAGGCCAGTTTATATTATTAAAAGAGAAGAGCTACTAATTGTTTAAGCTTTGCATGAAGGTAATTTTGAGATTTGGATGGAAATTGATGCCCTTTAATACATTATCTCAACTGGATCAATCACCCACCGGTCTAGGAGCAGCCTCATAAAACCCAGAAGGAGCATATTTCACCCCAGCTCTTCCAAAATCTTTCTGCTGTACTGCAAGCATCAATCACATAGAACTATCAAATTATCATAGACCATCCAACTCACTGAAGGACCTCATTACAGATTTATTTGAATGCCTTCACATTTTTACCCTTGTAACCCCCAGTGGAACATGATGCACTGCTCAGTGAGGAATATATTTGGGCCTTCCACCTACTGCACCATTCCCTAGTTCCCCTCCATCCCTCACCTGAGCAGCTGGTGTCCAGTCTGACTTTTCAGCCTCCAGAAATCGCTGGAGATAACAGCTATAACCTAAAGCACCTATAGTTTTGATAAGCTACATTCAAAGGCTCAAAGAGCTCAATTCCTGGCCATGCCAATGCCTAAACTGACTGCGTTCCACACTCACTGCTTTTATGCACAGCACAGCCGTGCCTATCCCAGAGGCACCTCCTGCCTTTTTGCCATGTTAATAGAATTGTAGAATCATTTGTGCTGGAAAAGACCTTTAAGATCACTGAGTCCAACCATTCTGCTTCAGTTCACTTTCATGCCAGAAATGAAGTAGCCAAACTTCACAGAGGACAAAAGCAGGAAGCAGGCCAGCCTCAAAGCCAAAGCAGACATAAACCCCCATTAAACCTCATGGTTCAACACATGAACAGAGTGAAGGGAAGACCTCCCAGAGCCCTGTGCTTGAATCCAATAACCATCCATAACTACCCCTAAGGATAGTTTCTGAAGAGGGGAGAGCAATAAACAGCACTTCCCCTCTTCATTACACAACTCCAGCAATAACTATGATGAATGGCAATGAACAACTGGGTTTCATTGCTAGATTTCCAGGCTGTGGTGTCCAACAATAGAAGCATAATAAAGACAGATGGCAGTGGATTAACTCTTCTTGCAATGAGGCCAGTGCTTGCTGTTCAACCGCGCTCATCCCAACTCAAAGGCAGGCAGCCCCGTCCAGAGCAGGATGCAGGCAGTTCTCCTGGCTTCTGTACAGGACCAGAGTTAGGTACATGGGGATCAGGAATAATGCAAACCAGAGGGTTTGGTCAGAACAGAGAGTGGAGCTGAGCAATATATGCTAATTCTGGTGGTGTGTTTGGCTTTTAAGCACAGCTGTTAACTAGGCAGAAAACTCAGAGAAACCCAAGTGGATTTTCAACAGAGTATTTCTGCTTTTTTTTCAACTGATGGCATTGATTGTTTGGCTTCTTTATAATCTGGAAACCTCAAAATAAAAAAGAGAAACAAACCATGAAATTGTTGCTGCTTTCATATAGGAGAAATTGCTTTTTTAAAGGTGCTATACTTTTGCCTCCAGTTTTGCTCATTTAGCATAAATAATAAAGATTATTTTGCATTCTTGTATTAACATAGTGCTAATAGGTATGTGTTGGATATCGTTTTAACAGTGCCTCTAGGTAGGCATCTAACCTTAAACCTAACCCTAACCCTAAAGGTTTAGATGCCTTCAAACAACGGAGGAGAACTAGGGTTTAGGAGGGCTGGGGAGGCGGAGCTGGGTTTGCCGCCAGCTCTGGCAGCACTTTGCTGTGTGCCAATGTATGAAACTCACCCTAAGCTCCAGCACTAAATGGGTGCAGGCACTGCCAAAATTATCAGGGGAGGGGTCTTACTACAACTTATTGATGGAGTTTGTAAAGCACTTCCAATGGAAGGTGCTAAACAAAGTGAAAATTACCATTATTTCTGCCCAAGTGAAACTGCCAAGCAGCGCTGCTTCAGTCATCCACTGCACATTCAGGTCTGTCTTCTGTTCGTAAGTCCACTGTAACCAAGCTTCATTTCTGCAGATGTATTTGTTATTCAGAAGCATTCACTGGGTTGAATCATTCTCAGATGGAGTTTTTAGGAAACATGTTTGATTTGCCTATTCATTATCTGTTACTCCGGATGCGTGATGGGCTACACAGAGCAGCATGTTGCTGTTTCCGCTTGCTGCTTGAATGGCAGAAAGTTTATTAGATGGGAGAATAATGAATAACCAATAATGAATACTCTTGTTTTCATGTGAAAACAGATGAGCATGTGAAAAGCAGTGTCCCTCCCCACTTTCTCGCCAATAGATCCCCATTCACAATAACATTCTCCAATAGAGAAAAGCAAGCAGACTCTTGATTCAGTCAAATATCCGACCATTCACGAAGTCAAGTTTTACTGTCTTACCAGAAGTACCCACATGCCTGCCTGAAATACAGAGGAGGCTACTCTAGGGCTGACCTGTTGCCTTTACAAAGATGAGACAATGAAAAGATGAATGTCCCTGGTTTTACAGTTTGTGTTAACCAGCCACATAGAGCTTTGGGTTTTTGGTCTCTCCTGGCATCAGCAATTTCTCTCTAAGGCATACCTCCTGCTCTACGGGGGATTCCCTATAATACCTCATCTTGTCAAATTAGTTTGGTCTACAGGACTTCTGCAAGCCCACTTGTCACATCGCTGCTCTAGGGCAAACATCAAACACCCAACAGTGAGTCACACCGAGGTCCAACTGCACCAACCACCCCAAAACCAACCCCCAAAGCCCTGTGGAAAGATGGAAAGCTCAAACGTACGCAGCATCGTTCCCTCATTCCTGTTTTTGCTGACCGTCTGACTCCAGTTGCATGTAATTATTGTGGTATCTCGTGTTAATGATGTGTCCAGTTCACTCAGCCTGTTCATCAGTATTGCTGGTCATTTGCTGTTTCTTTGTTTCTTGCCTCCCCAAAGGTCACTACATCATCAGCAAAACCAAGCGCAATTCATCCATTATTTATCAAGCTGGGTTTACTGCTCACCTGTCCCTCATTTCAAGGCCATGCTCCATCCCACATCTCAACCTACATGCACCTTCCAGCCCATGCTCGTGGATGAAGCACTGACTGGCATAAAGCATTTATTAAACAGAAAACACTAATTATAAAACAGAAGCTTGTCACGATGCAGACAGGGATTTGGTACCACTTCAAACATCCTGCATTTCCCAATCTCAGGCCCCTGGTCCTACTCCTGCTTTGCCTTCTATTGACTGACAAAACATCTGTAAGTAAATCTATGCAATGGAAGACCTGCCTTTTGCTATTTGGGCTGAGTTGTGGCCTGCTTTAATGCTCCATCAGTGCAGGCTAACTAAATCTGTTATTTCCTTAGCCTAATGGTTGTTGAGTGCTCATCAGGCTTCCTGCATGCAGCCTGACTGCACCACTGACATCTTCCTCTGGAGCAATATCATGGAACAGCACCCCTGGAGGAAACACAGAGATATTGTGAAGTGCCCTGTGCAAAATCAAGGATGTTCATCACACCCCTGCCCAGAACCACCAGCACCTTCCCTGCACCAGTCTTGCCCATTTGGGAGGTATCTGCAGCTTCACAGGCTCTCCATTGGTGTACAGGTGATGCATAATGTTGTCAAAGCTCCATCTGCCTCTGGGGAGTCTTTGAAATCTCAGCACGTGAGAAGAGCAATAACCTTCAAAAAACCCCTCCAACCACATGGGACTTATTACAAAAGGGAAATTCTAACCTACAAATAAAGGCAATAAAGTGGCAGACCTCTGCGTCCCGATCGCATCTAACACAGCCTCAGAACAAGCAGAGATGTCCTGATTAGCTGCCGAAGGGGTAAAGGCGATGTCAGCGATCCCCATTGAGGATGAGAAGGATGTTGTGCTGGGGAAAAGCCATTGAGCATCCCGAGGTCACCCTGGGGCAGCACGGCTTCTCCTCTAACCTACCTCTGGGCTTTGGCTGATGGTATTTATCATATCTATTGCTCAGACTGAAAGCCGAGCCAGAAAAGTGACTCTGAACTGTGCTGCACCAGGAGGGGAGAGGGGACGAGAGTAATGCCATAGCCACTCTGCTCCCCGCTGTTTGTCCTGGTTATCAGACTGGAAAAGATCACCAATTACCCTCTTCCCTACCACCACTGCTCCTGCCAACAAAAGATGAAAAGCACATTTATTTCTCTTAAGTGAGATCTTTTTGTGACACATAAGGACCCTTGTATACATGACAATTACTTGTAAAAAATATCTCTCTGTCTACAGCACATCTGTAAATGGATTTAAGCCCATATAAAGGATGTAAAAATGGCTATAACCGCCCCAGCGCAGCTCCCTGGAAGCTCTCAATAGTGGCTCTTTTTCCACATATATAAAAGCCAGCGCAGAACAAAAAGGCCTGTCAGCAGAGAAAGGTAGGTTTGCCTCTCCTCACCTAACTGGGGAAACTTAATTTTATTTATTTTTACTGACAATCTCAACAACTGTTTCTCAATCATAAAAGTAAAAAGCACAAGCTCAGCTAGTCAGCCCATCATTTCTATTTAGCTTTTTATTTGTGCCAGGAACTCTTTGGAGATGCAATAGCTTGTTTGCAGAGACACCCTAGTGGCAACATGACATTACTCAAACCACCAAATGAGGCTTGTGCAGATGACACAGCCTTCTCCCATGGCACCTCCAGCAGTGCATGGATCTCGCCCTGCACCCTGGGGCTCCTCTGCTCACCTCAGCATCCTCCGTTACCCCGACTCCTGGCTTTGATTTTTAGGGAGGATGAGCAAAGCTTCATTTAAACCCAAATGCTGTCACTGTCTAGCGGGTAACTATTGACCACTGCATCTTATTATTATTATATTTACTATTTATTTTTGACAGATGCTCCCTGGGGTTCTGCCTCACTAACATTCAGCACACACAGCACTATGAGGCACTGCAAAATGTATCCATGCATCAATTACAGCCACAGCATTCACCCTTCCTTGGCCCA
The DNA here is from genome assembly GCA_009867235.2 of Psittacus erithacus. Classification (NCBI taxonomy): domain Eukaryota; kingdom Metazoa; phylum Chordata; class Aves; order Psittaciformes; family Psittacidae; genus Psittacus; species Psittacus erithacus. The sequence continues at coordinate 13,641 of WYDI02022455.1, forward strand.
GGGGTTTCTAAGGGCCAGGTTTACACAAGTGGCCAGGAGCCAAAGGATGCATGGAGGAAAGGAGGAAACTCACTGGGATTTGCCAACTAAGCAGTCTGGCTCCCAGATCCACTGGGTGGCTCTGGCTTCGGGCTCCCAGTCCCTCTGCGTGTGGCCATGGGCACTGGGGTTCCTTCTCAGGCTATACACAAAGATCATCCCTGTCTCAGATAACACAGATCAAATCCTTTGACTCAGTGTGTTAAAGGCAGCCCGTTACCATCTATAACTTAAAGACTGGGAAATGGAGGCTTGCAGGGATACACTGCTTTTGGGCAAGGCTCTCAGTAACTTCCTGGAGTGAGTCCGTTTGGCCACAGCAGATAATGAAATCAGTGTTGTGCTACCTTAGCATCTGTGCTTTCACATGGAAGCAAGAAAGACTCTGCTCCTATTTGCACTCTTACCCTAACAACAGTGCAGGGTGTCAGGTGTCTGTGAGCTAAAGGCTTCCCTGCCTGTGCCATGATATTAAAAGCATATGCAATGAGACTGCACCTTCTGTTCACACTCTGTCAGTAATGCCATGCAGGCAGGTTTGCTGTTAACCTTCCTAATAGAAAGTCTGTTCAATGGCTTGCTGGCTTTGCCTCAGTTCAGGATTATCTGCAAAGATGCAGACTGCTGATTTGTGGGCATCTTCTAAAGTGAGACCTGCAGAGGCTCAAAAGAAATGATGCAGCCTGGAGCTGGCAATGGAAGGGGATTTTTGCCCAAACCCAGGTCAAATCATGTAATTCCTATAGAAGTAAGAACTTGCTTTAGCTGCTCTGGGAAGAGGGGAAAAAAGAACTCGTCTCAGCTTAATTACAAATCTACTTCTTTCTCTTTCCTCTTTTGCCACCCCTGCCCCTCACCCCCTGGTAAAATGAGGGTAAAAAGCCCTGCAAATGGCAATATCCAATATTCATTAGTGGCTTGTGAGAGAGACAGAGAGACACAACTCATTACTGGGTTCTTCACCTTTACCCTTGACAATGGTTATTTACATAATAACCTGACCCTTAGGTTACTCTTCATTAACAAACACATGTGCAAACATAGAAGCAGCTGGCTACAACTCATAAATATATATTGTTAACCTTGGCTTAGAAGACTTACTTTCACTTACTAAAGGAAAAAAGGAAGAGAAGACACTATTGTGCATAGCTATTATGTTGTAACCTCAGTAAATGGTACAGTGAGCCAGAGGTTTGGTGCAGAGCTGGGCACATGGATTTGCAAACCAGCTTGCTGTGTGTTGTCTCTGCCTAGAGCATCTTCCTCTGCCCTGTGGGGGACTGTCCCAGTTGGGAGATGAGGCAGAGACCAGTCAACACTAGCGAGGAGTCAATCCAGCTCTTGCATTCCCAAAATCATCTGAGGATATCACCTGAGCTAGACCATGGCGGGATAGTGTGGAAAGCTAAGATGAAGTAGGAAAACACCTCTCCAGAGAAGCAGCTTTTTCAGCTAAGGTGAATGATGCCATTTAAACCTCTGAGCACATGTTTCAGGCTCTATGTGGAAATATTTCTGTGCAAGGTCTCGCAGACCAGGATTTAGAGCATCTGAACCAGCTTCCAAGACTTCAGTTTTACCATGCAGCTCTGGGAATGAAAACCCATCCCTTGGGCTGACATAGATGAAATGTGTCTTAGGCCAAGAGACAGTCTTGAGCAGAGGGAAAGGTGCCCTGGAGCTTTCTGGAAGATGGGAAGGTTTTTGCTCAGATCAACTGTGGTGGCTCAGCTGCATCTTTCTCAAAGTACTGTTTAGCATCAGTTCTGGTTACACATTTCCTACAGTCCCATACCACATTCTCAAAACACAGGCCCATGTCTTTGGTTCAGCCAAAGATTGATGGTTTTCCAGTATATACTTCAGTAACCACACATCAGAGAGTCACCACCAGAAGGACAAGGTGACACCAACACCACTTGCAGGAGGAGCTTTCATTTTGGTTGGGGCTTCATACATGTCTAACCAGAGGGGGTCACATCACTTGCCCCTCTTCTAAATGCCCCTGCCTGCAAGCAGGTAGGTGATGGCAGGAATCAAACACTGATGTTTGGGCTCTACCAGTAAGGCAGGGATCAAACATTTTCATAAAGCTGGGAGGTTTTTGCTTGGTTTAATTGGTGGATGTTGCTCCAAGAGCCACATCCTCCTCAATCTGCATGTGGAGATGGTACAGCAGATTTGTAGGACCATGGATGCTGAGAGTTGCCAGCTGGGATCCCACCACTGCAGCTCTACAGATGTAGGATGTCCTTCCTGGGCCACAGCATGACCACCCTGCATTCAGTCTCCTCTCCTGGGATATTTACTCTCTCCAAGCCTTCCCTGTCACAGCCTAGATGGCAGAAAGAAGCATTTTGGTGGTTGTGAGCACAGAGAATGGCAGCCACGGGGTTTGTCTCAAGTTTGGCATTTGGGAAACAAAGGATCTGCTTAATAAGAACTTCAGTGAGGATCAGATGCAAGTGAAACAGAATTCCATCTAATGTTTCCAGAGAACAAATGTTAATTGTGTTTATGTATCAAAGCCTGAAATTAACAACTCAATGTTTGCAAAATCTTGCAAGAAACCCAAATCCCAGTGTTCCAGGCAGCCTGTATCACCCGGCACACATCGCTCACAGCCTTTTTACCTATTCACTCACTATTTCCAAACCAATTACTGGCTTATAGTTTGCAAAGCAGGCTGACACTTGGGGGTTCGGGCAGGGACTTCCTTCAGTCCCTCTACCAATCCAACTACGTTTTAATTTAGTGAAGAGGGAAAGCATATAATTTTTTAGCTCCAGGGAAGCTGGAGGCAATCACAAATATCCCTAGAGCTGAGCCAAATTCTTCAGTTTAAAGCAGCAGCCCATTCTATTGCAATGATTGGACTTTAGTGTCCCTTTCATTTAAAGAAATAACAGCTGATCTGGAAAGCTGATGGCTTGGACACAGGGTGCTTCACCTCTGGGACCTCAGACATAGACCTAACTATAATTGGTTGAACCCAGAATAGCAAGTGCCTCACTTACATGGAAATAATAAATAATAATACCACCATCACCACCGTCATACCAGAGATCCCTCCATAATTGGGTCTTTGTTAGCATTCCACATCTGGATGACGCTGCACGAGGAATAAAGCTTCAGGTTGATAAAGAAAAGACGGGTGAAGGCTGGAGCTTTTAGGTAGGGCAAGAGTTGCTGTGACCACCCAAGAATACATAAATCTATGCAATACCTCTGTACCTCTTCAGAACAAAAAGGAAAACCTCTCTAACTGGAAGGATTGGCCAAGAAAGATGTCCCTGGTGAATAAATGAGCAGATGGGAACTACTGTCCTATGATGTGGTTGAGAATACTTATTAGAGATGAAGCCCAAGAAATAAAGCCTCTTACAATATCAAAGTGATAACTGAGCAGTGACGCTGGGCAGGATTCACCACAAACATCCTCACCAAGCAACACCGGGACAAACCCCACAGCAACAACGTGCTGCACCTCCTGCGGAAGCAGCTTTAATTGCTCCACAGGCTGCAATTAGAGAGGCCTCATCCCATCCCTGCCAGCGCATCACCAGGGACTGGGCAGGGATATGAAGCCACATGGCCGGGGTCCCGCAGGGAGCGTGCTGCAGCTCTGGGAGGAGAAGGCAGCTCTCCCTAGCGTGCACCAACAAACCAGGCTTCATCCTGCGCTGAGCAAATGTCAGCCCCGTGTTAGATATCACAGTGGTACTTCTAAATCCAAGTTGGAAAATGCCACCATGTATTTTTAATCCACCCGCCTCGTCACTGCATGATAAAATGAAAGGATTGCCGAGTTTGACTGGCATTTGTAAGTAGCATGTGAAAGGGGCTAATAGAGGCAGAAAATTAGCTACATTTATCATCTTAACTACATTCATATTACACTCACGATCCAATTGTTTAAAAATGGGGCTTTTAGAGCAGGTCCTTTTGAAAGTTTAAGCATTCCACACAACAGCCGTTTATTCTCAGAGCAAACATTACCTTAAAAAAAGCTTTATTCTGTAGCTCTGGTGAATTGTGAAGGGAATGGACTTTGCTGTATGGTTTTGATGAGTACATTCAACACCAAAATTGGTCAAAACCCAGGGGTTGTGTTTTACACTGAGTGCTGATGCTTGGAGGAAGAAAAATGTGGAATCAGAATCCATTCGATGTTTGAAAAAGTCCTCCCAAATATTCCCTTTGGAAAAATAATTTAACAAAAAATTTAAAATGTTCCAATTTTGAGGTGAAATTTTTTAAAATATATTTTATCATTCTTCTACTACAATTTTACACCATCGCTTAGCATCTAAGTAGTAGCAGCAAGCAGTACGTCTTAATGACATATCACAGTGTCAGACATAATATCCTGTAGTCCTTTTAAATGGGTCACATCATGTTACAAGCCCTGATTGAGATATATTATCTAATTTATAGTGATTCCCATCTATGACCTAATGACAACTCCTAAGTGAAAGAAAACAACATGAACATTCAGGAGGATGAAAGCCCACAGCAAACTCACCATAGCACAGCTGAGAAACCTGTCCTAGAGATGCAAGTATTTCAAGTAGTACTAAATACCGGTATCCCATAAATAACTAAACAATTCCATCAATGAAATACCTAGTTTTAGGCCTTTCTGTGATAACTCAGAGGTTGTTCAGTGCACTAGCTCGATATCAGCATATAAAGAAACATTCAGTGGGTCTGTGTGAAGTTAACAAATGTCATGGTTTAAGCCCACCCGGTAACTCAGAACCACGCAGCCACTCACTCACTCCTCCCCTTCTTTCCCCCACGGCTCCCAGAGGAATGGGGAAAAGAAAGGAAAGAACGCAAATCCCACGGGCTGAGTTCAGAACAGCCCAGTAACTAAGGTATAACACAAAACCACTACTGCTACCACCAATAATAACAACGATAAGGGAAATGACAAGGGAAGAGAATGCGATTGTTCAGAACCCGCCGACTGATACCCAGCCAAACCCGAGCAGCGATCGGGTGACTCCCCCAGTTTCTGTACTGGGCATGACGTGCTGTGGCATGGAATACCCCTTTGGGTACTTTGGATCAGGTGTCCTGTCTTTGCTTCCTTTCAGCTTCCCCTCCTCGCTGGCAGAGCATAAAACTGAACAGTCCTTGATCAGGGTAAACATTACTGAGCAACAACTGAAAACACTGGTGTTATCAGCACTGTTGTCAGGCTAAAGCCAAAACACAGCACTGCACCAGCCACTGAGAAGGTGAAAAGTGGCTGCTACATCTGAACCTAGGACAGCAATGAATTCAGGTTGGACAGGACTTGGAGCAACCTGCTCTATTGGAAGGTGTCCCTGCCCATGGCAGGTGATTGGAACCGGATGAGCTTTAAGGTCCCTTCCAACCCAAACCACTCGGATTCTATGGATCACAAAATGTCACTATTTTCTAAAATAGCGTTTTGTTTCATACTCTTTGTACATTTTCACTCTAAAAGTGATGTTTATGAACAGACCCCATGTTTTAGCTCTAATTCTTCACTATGCCACGACAATGCAAACTTGAAAATAAAGGAAGCAATACTTTCCCTGTGGTTTATTGGTGCCATTTCTGCAAAGCTCCTCCAGCCTGTGTCAGGCTCTTCAAGCTGTGCTACCTGAATCCTTTCCCAGCCCAGCCATAGCATGAACTTATGTAAAACCTCCCTCAATGGGAAGCTTCCACTCAAAACTTCCCCTTCTGGAGTCCTTCTGCTGATCCCCCACCACCCATCCCTGGGGCAATTAGTTTCTATCATTTCTTTTGATCCCAGGATGACCTGGGAATTTATTCTGTTCTTGAGATTCCTCCTCTGCACATCAGCAGCAGAAGATGGCAACGGTAACCAGTTTCCCTGTCTGCTCTGCTAATGTGAACTCTGGGGAGACGAGTTTGATGTTGTGGTCCTGCAAATAGGCATTTTCAATCAGTTCACAGTCAGTTACAGCTTGACATTGACCCAGAGGCTCAAGAACATGTCACAGGCTCTTCTGCAGAGCTTGGGGCTTTACCAGGGTAAGGACATCAGGGTGTCTGGAAACAAAATCTTCCAGCAGTTTTCTCACAGAGCTGAGGAGCACAGGAATACTCTAAAGGTAGCAAGATAGTTTGGAGAAAGGTAAATCCTAAGAAAGACTCAGGAAATAAACCACTCCGCTCAAGACCAAGCTCTACAGACACTGTGACATCCCCAGGTCCCTGGTCGGGCAGGGATGGGCCTTCCTCCTGGAGACAATGGCAGAAAGCCACTTCATTCTCCTCCTTACTGCAGGTGGAAAACAGAATCTCAGAGGAGGGTTGTTGCCTCTCTTTCCAGATTGACCACCTCAATCTCTGCAGAAAGCCCTGATACTACTGTGAGTCACCCAACTGCCGTGGGGGAAGCCTCCCCTTTGCCCTCTCCCTCCATCCCTTTCCCAAACACACAGGTTTTGCAGGTTTTCATTCACACTTTGAGGGACTGATCTGGTTTCTAACTGAACCCACAGCGATAGCGAAAATGTGCAATTAGCCCTGAGTCATCCTTTGCTTTCATTTCCCACTGCAAGCTGCCAGGCCTCCAGTGATAGAGATGTCGCTTGCAAGGCAAAGCTTTTCAGACCGGCTTGCTGGAAGGAGTCACTGACCCACTCAATAATTACTCATGCTAACAACTTAACTAACATGCAAATTCCTTTGCTGACTGACAGGTAAACAGTGATGTGGCCTGCCTTGCTTTGGGGGGAGCAGACGGGGTGGAGTGACATGGATGTAAAAGCTTATGTCAAACAGCAGATCTAACGTGGCTTCAAAGAGAGACATGATTCATTAGCCTTATTTCACGCCCAGGATAACCAAGTTGTGGTTGCTGTGTTAATTGAGGAAGGAGGAGCCAGCGGTGAGTTGCTGGCACAGCACTTCCCAGGCCACCCTCGCTCCTGCCACAGGGACATTCGGCACCTTGGCTGGTACCCGGCTATGGGGTTCTCTGCCTTGGAAAGAAAGGGACCTCTGCCATGCTCTGCTGTGCCGAATACAAGCAGCACTCTGGAGAGGCCGGAAGTCAGCTCGAAGGAGCTGGAGGCTGCATCAGGGGCTTCTGCATCCTCCTGATGCCTCCAGCATCCTGCACCCCCTTCCTGCAGCTGGGCTGAAAGCAGCTTTTAGCGCAGCTCCTCAGCCAGCAGCAGCCTGTGCTCTGCTGCTCAAACAAGCTGCCTGACAGCAGCAAGGAAAGGAGTTTGGGGCAGGTTTTGAGCAAAACCCCTCCAACTCTTGTGTCAATTCTTGCAGCTGTGCTTACCCCTCCCTATGCCCATCAGCTTTCCCCTCTCTCTTCCTTCTGACAAACTGGATGTTGTGGCCAGCCCTACGCTCATGAAAGGAGCCCAGCTCTGGCTCAGACAAAGAGGCTGAGGCAGGCACAGGGGCTTATGGAGGAGGAAGAAGGAGGGAAATTGCAAATCTGAATTTAAGCCATGCTTTGGAGTGATCCGAAGCAGCCACTAGGCCGGACAGCTCATTCATATCCTGCTCCTCACAGAGCTTCTACCCTGAGGTTTGCTGCTGCTGGTTCATGCCCAAGTACATTAAGAAATCCTACAAATCCTCCTGTGCCATGATGCAACGAGACCCCTGAACGCTGGCAGGGTTGGAAAGGAGCCATGACAGGGGACAGCACTCTGATTAGCATCCTTAAAACATGGGTGAGTCTGAGAGCGGGGCAGGACCTCACACACCAACACCCACAGCTCTGCTGGAGAGAAAATAAGGGCTTTGCTCAGGGCTGCAGAGCTCAGTGCCCCATTCCCCAGCCCAGGGAGATCCTGATCTCGCTGACAAACTCCACACCTTGTTAAAATGACTTAAAGGAGGAGAAAACATCCAAGAACAGGAGAGCACTGAAGCAATCCCACACTTCACCTGCTGCCTGCAGTGGAAAGGGGCATCCATGCAGCACCCACCGGGATGCAGCCAGACAGCAAGCAGAGCCCCCCGCTGCAGAGTCACTTTCCATAGAGGCTGGTGGGCTCAGGGGCTGCACAGCGCTGCCATGAACACAAACTCCTTCCCTACATCCTTCTCCCTGTCTATTTACTTCTTTTAAGTAGCTGTCGAAACCATCTGTCATATGGAACAGCTAAAGGGGGACGGGGAGGAGGCCGAGCTGCCCTGCTGGAGGCTCCTTGCCACAAGAACCATCTTCGTTTTCCCCTTACTTATTTATTTACCCCGGTGCAAACGCTGCGCACAGAGCCTGCTTACGGCTCCAAAAAGCACCTCTATTATTCTCAGGCCATTTGGTAGTGGTTGCCATGGAGATCAAAAGCAAAATGGCATGCAAATCAACACGAGCCCGTGCTCAATAACAGCAGCAAAAGGGCAGCCGGGTAAGACAAGGCGGGGGAGAAAACTCCACTTGAAATGCTTCAACCTGCACTGCTGGATCTAGAAGGCAAGAAAAATACCCTAATGGGTTGCACCGAAAGACTCGGAAATACAACTCAATTGTGCGGCCTGTGTGATGGTTTCAGTGTAAAGCCCCCTCCACGCACACATACCCATGTACATACACACATTAAAGTGGAGCAAATACTTCATGGTCTTACATTTATGCAACGATTTCCCCCCACAGCCCTGTTTTTCTCTTTGCAGCCTCTCCATATACTGCTGCTGGGCTCAAAGCATCTATCAACAACCTGCAGAATCACCGTATTGTAACCAAACCTCTTTTCAACTCTCCTTTTCCCCCCTCAGCTCCAGTGATGGGTGACACACTGCAATCTCAGCCTTGCTCCCAGCACCTATCAGCGCAAGTTCACTTCTGCCAACCTCAGAAGTTCAATGTCCCACTGCAGGACCTTCAAAAAACAAGCTCCAAGCAGCCCAAACACACCCAGGTGTTAAAATCCAACACCAACCACCTGGTTTAATCACAACTTCTGCCTTTAGCTGTTGCAAGCAACAAGAAAAGTGTAAGGGTGTGAATGCAAGCATTCTGAAATGAGATTTTTGGGCGCTCTGGGGCTTCTGCATTCTGATATGGGCAAGTAGGACCCCAGCCCTGCTGCAGCACAGAGGGAGGATGCTTGCTTAACCAGGATTTTGTTTTCTCTTCATTATTACAAGCAAACTTGGACCTTCCCACAAATCAACCCTGCTTTGAAGACAGAATTACTCATTTTCACAGGCCTGCCCACAGCATTACAACTGAACTACTTAGTGCTTCAGAAACATGAATGAATTTATTGTATGCCACAACAGGCAGTACTAATACCTTAGCCCTTCTTTTTACAGAAAGGGAACAAAGACCTCACCAGGGGGTTGGGATGAGGATATTTGGGTTTTTTCCAGGTAGGACAAGGGGAAATGGCTTTAAGCTGAAAGAAGGGAGACTTATATTAGACATTAGGCAGAAGCTCTTCCCTGTGAGGGTGCTGAGGCGCTGGCACAGGGTGCCCAGAGAAGCTGTGGCTGCCCCATCCCTGGCAGTGTTCAAGGCCAGGTTGGACACAGGCACTTGAAGCAATCCGATCTAGAGGAAGGTGTCCCTGCCCGTGGCAGGGGGTTGGAACTGGATGAGCTTTAAGGTCCCTTCCAACACAAACCATCCTAGGACTCTAGCATTAGACAACAGTGCATGGCTCAAGGGCCATGTCCTGCCAGCTTCATCCCCAAATCAGAGCCCAGCAGCCAAGCCAAAAGAAGGCAACTCATTTGAAGTGCCCATCAGCGAAAAGTTTGGCCAAGGGACTTGAGGCAAGTCACCTGAATAGTGATTTTCCGAAGATTTCAAACTTAGAGAAGCAAAAGCCAATGCTTTTCCACAAAAGCCAGCTCCTGCCAAACTCGGAATCTTTTCCAAAGTATTCTGGGTATGTTCATGCACAGGGACCTCAAAGACTTCTGGATGTGACCGAGCTCCAGCGAAGCAGTTTGCAAAGCAAGGGCCTAGTTCCTCCTACCCAGCTGGAGTTTGCTGGCAATGCTACGAAGGAGAGGGAAGGATTATGGACAAATTAGTTCCTAGAACAGAGGCTGAAAGCAAAACAAGAGAGAAAGCATCCTCAGCTCAAGTTCAAATTTCCACCTACGAAGGGCCATGGGTGCTTCTTGTCCAAACACCACACAGACACCCATGTCTTGCAAGCTGTCTGACCTTTCCAAAGCACCATACATTCCTGCTTTGTTTTCAGCAAGCCCTTTATCAGACCCAGGTGCTGGCAATACCCACCACTCCTCTTAGCCCGGTGCTAGAAGCACACCTGGGACTCCCAGCTTGCTGCACTGAAGCTGCAGCACAGTGGGATCTCCCCCAAGTCCTTATTCCAAATCTATTTCAAGACCCCCAAATGGAAAGTGCTGCAGAAACACTGAATTATTGCCACCAAAGACACCATAGGGCCAAGCACTGTGCAGCGAGGAATGGACCAAAAAGCTTTGAAAGCAGGTTTTAAGCAGCTTTAGCAGAGCTAGAAAGAGCAAGTGAGTGTTTCCCTGTGCAGCGAGGAATCTTGTAGTATCCAGGTGGGAAAAAGGGGATTTAAGGGCAAGGGAAGAGCTGGCACTGCACCTTGGTAGGTGCAATCCTGGCACCTTTCGACACATGCCAGGGAGAGCTGCGCCTCTGGGCCGTGGAAACTGTCCTGAGATGAGTGAAAGATGGAAAAGTTGCTGCCCTGAAGGCTTCTTTTCTTCTTCTTTATTAAATACTGTTTTTATTTAAAGCCAGACTCTCTACTAACAGGGTTCAGGCTCAGGCTGCTTCAAACTCACCCCCTATCCTGCTTTTGAGACATTCGTTTCCAGGCTGCTCAAGCCTTTAAGACCTGGCATGCTTTTGTTTCAAGAGGCAAGTCTGGCTGACAGCACTTGAAGTGAGCAACTCCGAACTCTGTGCTCCTAATGCAAAAATCACATTCCTCCTCTTTACACACGAGCCAGCTAACTTCTCCCTGCAGTGTTGAAACCAAGCTATTTCTGGGCCAAAGCTTTTAACCTTAGTCACGCTTTCCTTCACTTTGCAGCATCCCAGTACCACTGAGCTCTGCTGCATCCCAGGCCCATGCGCAGCAGCGCTTGCCTCCTTGTACCACCCATTGCAAGATCTTTTCCACCTCCTCAAGAGCATTTTTAAACCAGGTTTAGCCTCTGCTCGCCACTGCCCTGGCATTACTGAAGGAGTTAATTGAGAATGATTTCCTTTGCCTCCCCGGCATCCCCCTTGCTGAAACGCAGCAGTGTGTGGAACACACACCTTCCTAATTACGTTTATTCACAGGAATCAAAAGGAGAGGGAAGCAGTTGAGTAAAGGTCACATTAATAATAGAGGCTGAAAGTCAGTCTGTGGATATATATTTTTCATTAAAGACACATCTGACTGAAAGGGACGGTTCGGTTTTGGATTGACAGTGTTTCTCTGGGAAGCCATCGATACAGTCACAGAGGTTCAGCTATTTTGTTTGTCAGAGCTTGCTGTCTGCTGGAACTGTGCTTCCTTACCAAGAAATTGCAGTGCCATTCCACACACTCACATGGTCAATTTACCAGAGAAGAGGCATTTCTGCCTCTACCAGAGCGGTAAAATTCACACCAACCTCTACTTCTGCATGCTGTGGGGACTCCTATGATGTCCCATTTCCCACGCACTGCCCAGGGCTGCTGTAGCTCCGAAAGAGCCTTCAGTGGATAAAGCCATCACTTTGCTGAATCACCACCACCAAAACAATCACCTGAAGACTACTTCTCGAGTTGCCAGATCCATGTCCGGACACTGGAACCTTTGTCTTTGTTGCCATCATTGGGACCAACCAGCCCTCACCATGGTGTACACAGAGCATCGAGAGAACAGAAGGGACCTGGGCTACAAAAAGCCATTGCATCTCCATTTTTCTAAGCACAAAATGGCAATAAGCTGAGATTTAAGAACCCATTTACTGGATTTGGATGGCTGAAATGCCAACAAGATTGGTGGCCAGCTCTTGCTGTGCCTCCTCCAAATCCCATGCTATACACTACACACCTCAAGCGCACAGCTCCCTCAACTCCTTGTCCATATATTCTTATTTTTCTCAAAGCACCCTTTCTTCAAGGCCACCATGCAGTACTCCTCCAGACCACTTCAAAGCTGGGTAGTCCTGCACTGATGGGAAGGTGTGCTGCCATCACAAGAGGTGCCAATAAGCTTCTGGGAGCAGCTTAACCCAAAAGCTACTGCAGGCAGCCATCTCCATCACACAGTCTGAACAATACACTTCCCAATTAAGTGAACACACACAAATCCCTCCTATTCACCAGAAAGAGCAGAGCAAATCCAGGCGAGAGTGGAGTCTTAGAAGTCTCCTACTTGTCACACAGCAGAACAAAGGACAAAAATGAGAAAAACCAGTGAAATCCACTATTAATTACCATGAGGTATTGGGGGCCTCATTTATACCGTGGGCTGCAGCTCTGCAAGGAGGGCAAGAGCAGGAATACATCCCGGCATGGGTGCATTATATGGCTCTCTGCAATGTGCCTTTGGGTCCTGAGCTGCTCTGCAAATATTTTGCATGAGGCGCAGCTGAAATTCCCCATTGGATGGGCTGAGACCTGCTGAGGGCTGGGTGTACAGAGAGCTCCCCAGCTCAGTGCATGGCGGGGCTGTGGTAGCTGTGGAGGGATGTGGATAAGGAGTCAGACTTCAGGGGTAAAAGCTGCTCCTGAAGCTCCCAGAAAGGGAGGAGCCTTTGGTTTATCCAGCTACACCGCTAAGTCTAAAAATCCCCCAAATCCAACAGAGCAAAACCAGCCAATCCACCAACCCAAACTAAACAAAAAGTAAAAAACCCTGTTCTTCTGCACCGTCTCTGTTACAGGCTCTGCTGGGTTTAAGTCATAACCCCTGCCCCACACAGAAACCACTGAGGCAGGTCCTAGAGCTGCTTTGCTGCTCATGAGCATCCTCCATACCCAGGGCTGCGGGTGGCTGGCTGGGGTCCCCCTCACACTCAGTTTTGCCGTAGGATGGCAAAGGAGACAGCATCCTCCTGGAGCTATGAGGTGAGAAGCCACTGATGGACAGTGGCTGTCTGGGGACACTCAGTCTCCGACATGGACAGGGACCTTGAGCTATGAGGTGAGAAGCCACTGATGGACAATGGCTATCTGGGGACACCCAGTCTCCTACATGGACAGGAACCTCCCTAACATAGACGAACAAGAGCTGTAACAAACATGACCCACCTGCAAAGAAAGGCTGAATGAGCCAGGTTTAGGTCTGCTGAGAAGGAATGAGATAATCCAGGCTGCTGTAATGAAGCTACTAGGCAATTGTTTTCCATGTCCTTAGGCGCATCACAAAGCCATCAGCTTAATTTGCAGGAAGGACTTAAAGGCATAAAAATATATATACAGTACAGATTTTTACCTATATATCAAACATATATATACACTTAGTATAGTTTCACCTGTATATACTAACTGTATAATTAATAAACATAAAATACTTTAATATCTCTGTATGAATAATGAATATATTTAATAAATGCATAATTAATGCATCTTCACAGACACAGACAAGCACATATAAAGGAAACCTCTTCTGTCTGGTGGCTTTGGGTAAGCCCCTGAACCAGCTGTGTGGGGAGCTGTGGGATATGCTGCTTTGAAGGTTCTGAAGAGCAGACTGGACAAGAGCAGGTCAGTCCTCAGAGGGCTGAGAGGCATTTCTGGAGGACAAGGCTCCTGCAAACTGCAGAGCTCTGCTCCTCTGCCAGGGGCAGGGAAAAGCTGTGTGTGGTGGACAGGGCAAGCACCCTCTTCAGGTATATTGGGTAAAGAAACAGTGACCCAGGGAGAGCTCAGGGACCACAGCACTGGCAAAAAGTTCTCCATCGACTGTGACCAAGCAGCACTGGAGATATCTCCCTTCCCCAGGCTGGCTTCTTTGCAGGGTGAGGAGGAAACTGAGCCATGCTACATCCCTCCACAGCTGGACCAAATCCACTGTGGGACAGGGAAGGGGCCTGGTGGCAGATGCATGAGCTGGGAAGGGTGACCAGCAGCCACTAAACCCCAAGTGGAGGATGCTTCATGAGCAGGACCAGGCATGGGCTGGGAGTGGAGGAAAAGGCTGCCCTTGTCCATGGTGAGCCCTCAGCCCCAGGAAAGGTAGAAAGAAGCAAGAGGCAGCAGCTCTCTTCTTTAGGAAGTCATCCCCAGGGTGAAGCTGCTCTGCTGTCCTTCCTGAGCCATGGGCAAAGGACCTAATAAAGACTGCCAGTGACTGATGGTTCATTTCACATGAAATAGGGAACAAGATACAGTAAGTAATGGAGGCAAAACACTTCCACACAGGGAAATGGGGGAAATTTCAGTAAAATATCACCAAACTATTGGAAAACTGAAATGAAATTAATTAGGGGGATGTTTAAAGCATGGGACTCATATATAACAGCAGAAGGTCTCATATTTATCAAGAGATGTGTCCGATTTGCTGCATGAAGCAGGGACATCTGTCAACACTATGAGCTGCAATTAGCTGCTACTCTGCTACCCAAAAGAGGTCACCGAAAACTACAGGTTCTCTCTTCCTAATAGAAAAACTCCCGGGCTCTGCATTTCCATTAAGAGCAATGGCAAGTTTGGTCTTCAACATGATTGAATGATCTGGTGGAGTGATGGCCTTTGTGGGTCCTGTACTTTGTCTTGTGGAATACCAATTACAGTCAGTTTAGAAACATAACACAGCCCCACCAGCTCAAGGATGCAGGTGCTCTGCCTCCCCTCAAGGGCTCCTTGCTGGCCACTGTGTGTGCAGGGCTGACACTGGGGCTTTTTACATTACCTTTCATTACTTAATCTTCTGACTTACAGCATCACTTTGGAGTGTGGGCATCAGGGGAGGCCTTGTGCGCAGCTCTAGCCCATCACCTGTGCTGGCCACAGGTCCCTGACCTCAGGGGGCACCCCCCATCACTTGGGAGCTGCTGGCGCTGTCTGGGCTTTGCAACCGAAACAGCATCGGGGGCTGTATTTGCTGCTTGTCTGCCGAGGGCTCTTTTCTTCAACAACACAGGTTCTGTGCCACAATCTGAGCGCCAGCCTCTAAAATAATTCCCCAGAGGAGTTTCAGTTCCGCTCACGAGCAGCCTGCAAACTGCAGCTTCCCCACACTGAGCTGTTTTCCCCCTTAGAATTCCTGCAAGCACTGCGCAGCCTGGCACCGCTTTACAAACTGTTCCGTTGCTCCACTCTGAATGCAGGCAGGTGCCCGGTGATGTTTTCCTATGTGACACAGGGGAGCTGGGTTCTCGGGCTGATATTTGTGATCAGACTTTCTCCCTTGCTCCCCACAGACCTTCCAAAGGAGCCGAGGACATTTGCTACCTCCCTGCACAGAGTTGGGGGCAGCAAAACCCAAAGGTGCCCAAAGGCAGGCAAAGGGAATAGTTTCCTGTTTTGAGCCACTAATTGTGGAAGAGGATGAAGTCATGATCAGGCCACAGAGAGAGGGGAAGGAGGTGGGAGACAGATAAACAGGGCTCTCGGCTCCTGCGCTGCATCAGGTGGTGTGAACAGATGTGCTGGGGCTGCTGCAGAGCCCGTCCTCCCCCTTCCCACTCACATCACTCCAGCCCGCGTCTGCGCCGCCTTCTAAAAGCAGCTCGCGACAAACCTTCTCTGCACACATCAGTAATATCAAATTAATTCAATTGAATTAATAACAGTAATTAATTCATGCATATTAGCATAACACCATGCATCATAGATGGAGGCTAATAAATGCAATGCTGATTTTCTTAATTGACTACTTCAGCTGCAATGTGTCTTAGTCAAAGGGAAGCTGTGGGGTCTTCCCCTCTTTTCCAGATGCTGCCAAAGTAAAGAAGAAAAGCACCCAACAAACCACCTAAGAGACCCAAAGGTGTTTCTGATCCAGACTGTACTTCTGCAACAACAAGAAGCATGGGCTTTGCCCTTTCAATTCCCTGCAACCCAGCTGGGTCACAGCCTCTGGCCTGGGAATATTGAAAGGTCCGCCTGTAAGGATCTCTAACAGAGACACTGCCCCAAAAGCAGGGAAGGGAGCAACAGTGGCCAGCGACCACTGTAATAATCATATATCTGGGTATTATTTTCTTCCCTCGCACATGGTTATTAAGAGACGATGCAGGTCTTAAAGCTAGAACCTTTTGCTCTCAGAAAATTATATGTGACACTTTACATACGGATTAGATAATTAATGTATGTCCTGATTTCTTCCACCATAACATAAAAAGGGTGAGAGCAGCACTATAATTCCAGATAATTAAAGAGTGATGGAGTTACAGCAGCTTCCAGTGCAGTGGCAGCGCTGCCCGCTGTCATCAGCACCAGAGGAGACCTCTCTATTCTTCACACCTCACTGCTGCCTGCGCTCTCCTCCCCAAGGGCCATCTGGTGCTGCAGCCACGGCACCCGCTGTTCCCCTGCCACCAACACCAAATCCTGCTCCATCCCACTTCTATCATCTGAAGATGCTGAGAGGAGGCAGGAGGAGGACCCTGCACTCGGAAAAGCCAAACTGCAAACCACGCTCCAAGAAACAACCAAGCCAGTTCTGCTTCAGCAGATGAGCCCATCCCAGTGGGGTCTGGGCTGCTCCGCACAGCCAGGCACACGTGGCTTGGACTGAAGGCAGCGAGCTGTGACAGGCACACCGAGCCACCTCCTCACTGCTCCAAACCCTCAGATGTACCCAGCAAACAGCTCAACAACTTCATCTGCTACCACACCTCCTCCCAAAGGGCCTGAGGGCATCAGGAATGACAAGTGCAAACCTGCGCTGACTCCACAAGCTGGCAGAGCAGGAGGGCTGGAATGGCGTGCAAGCTCCCAAAACAGGATGAGCAGGCGGGGCTGCAGGGCAGGACCGTGCCGTGCTGGCAGAGTAGCGTGCTGGGGCCCTGGTGACAGAGTGCGAGAGTCACCGTGTCCTATGGTGCACCCGGGCTAGGAGAGGAATGTGAGTGGTTCTGTAGCAATGGGTGGAC
This sequence comes from Psittacus erithacus, assembly GCA_009867235.2. Taxonomy (NCBI): domain Eukaryota; kingdom Metazoa; phylum Chordata; class Aves; order Psittaciformes; family Psittacidae; genus Psittacus; species Psittacus erithacus. Next base: position 30,696 of record WYDI02022455.1, read on the forward strand.
GGAGACTTTAGAGATGAGGTAGAACAAGAGAGATCCCTATCAGCGCCAATACGCGTCTCATGCTTGCACAGAGCCAGATTTGCATTAAGCCCAACCTCATTTTTTCCAGCGAGGTAGGCAAGATGTGCTCATTTATTGTAAAGAAAATGCATGTCGGTGCATGGGCATGGAGTTATCTTTTGAAATCCCTGCAGGACCTCCCTGCCTGCTGTGATCAAACATTGAAATCTAGAGCTGTCACTAAGCAAAACAAACACAAACTGTCTGTGCTTTCATCTGCACAGCATCCTGCAATGTGCCCCACTGCAGTGCTCCCGCTGCCCCGAGGGCTCCCCTGCCTGCACCCGCTGGGCCCTGGTACCTGTGCCAGGGGCGGGGTAGACGACACAGCAGCAGCACCCAAGGCACACTGCAGGGTGACATTCAATGTGCTGCTAACACATCACAAGGCGCTGCTTGGTTTGAGCTTTCAGCAGGAAGGCGCTTGCCTGGTTTAAGTTGGTGCAGCCGTTGACGGGTCTCTGCCCTGGGTGGGTGCAGTCCCCGTTGCCTGCTTGCTCCTGGAAAGTGAGCACATACAAGCAACGAAGGGAGGAACTGGGGCAGCACCAGCGAGCGGTGTGGGTCGCAGGGCAGCGCACCCCTTCACTTGCCACATCTGCATGTGTCAAACCTCCCTCTTCCTGTGCAGCTGAGCTCTGTTCCCAGAATAAAACAGAACAAAACCCACGAGAATAAAACCCCCAAACAACTCCACCCCAAGTGTGGAGCTTTCAGGCTCATTTACTGTGGCTTGAGCGTGAATGTGCTTCGGAGAGGAAAACACAGGCTGCAGGTGACTGATTTCCTCTTTCGGGCTCCTCGCTCCATCTCCCCTTGCTGCCTGCTGCAGCCTTTGTTTATCAGCGCTGCTGCTCCTCCATCACATCCCTCAATGTCTCTCAAGTGCTCGCAGTTCTGCTCCCCAGCACCCTGACAATTTGGTATTTAAAACACTACTAAGAATAATCAAGCCATCTTATTGTTTCTTCTCCTGCAGGATGTCCTAAGGCTGTGAAGGTCTCAAATGCCTGACCGCAAGCTTGATAAATGCTTGCCTTCAGCGATGCACTTTCTTGTACCACCTTTGAAATATGTATGCACATGTTATGCAGTGTGGATGCATATCAATGCCAGATCTACCTTTGCATATTAAATCATCGCCACATCTTCTCTGGCAGTAAAATATGCAGAGCATATGCTAAAGACAGCATCTTCCCTGCCTTACCGGAGCACCCCCCCATGCACTCTCCTCCAGCATGGACTGTTCATCCCACGTATTTCAGCCCCTCTCCTTTGTTCTGCTCCCAAGAGATGCATTTTTTTATCCTCCCCCCATGTTGTTTTCACGTTTTAAAGGTCTGCGTGTTACTGCCTGCTTACAAATACATTGCAGCTAAAGCTGTACCCTAACTTCCCCTCTCCCCATCACAGGGAAGGCAGATAAGAGAGACTATGGGAAAGGTACCTGGAATGAGAAGACAGCAGGAGCATGGGATTGCCTCCCCTGTATTCATTCTCTCATTACACAAACCTGCAGAGTCAATCAGGGATTTCAGACCAACCTGATGCCCTGCCATTAATGCTGCCCCATGTTGTATTTTTACACCTGAGCAGTCAAACCTGGCTGACACAAGATTTCAGTCACAAAAAAGGGAATGAGATATTTCTGATGGAGAATGGGAATATTCGCTTTGATGATCACTGGAATAAAAGCCAGAAAAAAAAGAATAATCTGGTTTGAGGCATAAAATAACTATGAGGTGCTGGGATTAGGTAAAAACCTCTTAGTGTCAGGATATGCTCCTTAGAACGAGCCTTGGTCCTGCTCTTGACAGCCATGGGTTTGTGCTACAGAAACCCCAGAGTCTCCCCCAGTATGGGCCTTCCCATTCTGCTGGTTTAACAGCAGGAATGTATAAATGTACAACCCAGCCACTCAAATTCACATGGGAAACATGTGCCCACCTCCCATGGGGAGTAACAGAGGTGGTTTTACTCATATAATCCCTTAGGCATCTAAATACTTATACACAGGGATGTTGGATCTGCAAGCAGGAAATGAGCACACACCATGGAAGCAAATGGAGCTTGAGATGGCTGCTCTGTTACAGGTATAGTAAAACAAATTAATCCTGTTATTAGTAAAACCAATACTACCCCAGCCACCCAAACCTGTGAATCCTCCAATCCACATCCTGACAGTCCCTAGGACAGACAGCAAGCTGTCATAGAATCACAGAGTGGTTTGGGTTGAAAGGGCATTAAAGCTCATCCAGTCCTGACTGCTTGCCATGGGCAGGGACAGCCTCCACTAGAGCAGGTTACTCCAAGCCCCGTCTAACCTCGCCTTGAGCACTGCCAGGGATGGGGCATGTCTCTATTTACACCAAAGCTCTCCCACGTTGTGGAGCAGTGGCAGAGAGGGACAGTGACTGTGCTGTGCCTTACACATCCCTGCAAAGGCTCCTTCCCTTCCATCTCTCAGCAAAGTAGGCAAAGGTTTCACATTCTCTTGTCACATTGGCAGTTCTGGTTAATTATCACCCCTTGTGCTCTCCCAGCTAATTCTCTACTACCTGTAGGCTTCTGTGATTCTCAGGCACTTCTCTTCCAGGCTAAGTTGCTTTCTCCTCCTTCCCCCACCTTTCACTCACCCTAATTTTGCAGGTTTCAGAAAAGCAGTGAGGAAAGCTGTCAGTGTTCAAGGGAGCTCTGACAGAGCAAGAGAACAGCACAAGCCTTTTTGTTTCTCCACGAGATGTCAAAAGGAACAGAATTAAGGAGAAGCATTTTCTCCTCAGCTCCAGCTGCTCTGCTATTGATGCACTCACCTTTCTCTGCTCTCCAAAGCCCCAGGGGCCCCCAGACCACTGCTGCAGGGGCACCCCAAACCTACTCCAATCACTCCAGCCAGGAAAGGAGAAGGGAGGAGTGCAGGAGTCATGCTTGGTGCTCCCACTTCTCATCCCCATAGCGCAGCATGACACCGGGGTGAGGAACTGTGTCAGCCCCCAAACCACCTGCTGGATCAACCCTAGCCCTCTGCTACTGTTCTCCTTCAATAAAAAGCAGTCTGTGATACATAGGCTGAGAGGGGCTGCGTGGTGCAAGAGCCTCTCCCTCCTGGATGTCACCGCTGTGGTTGTCCAGGAGCAGAAGAACCAGGCTGGATAAAACACCAGGCTCATTTCTACCCACAGCCACCACCTTTTTCAATTGTCTCCTGCCCCAGGTCAGAGAAAGCTTTCACCTGGCAAGAACATGCTTGGCTTTGGCCTGTGGCAGATTAACAAATCCTTCAGCATAGATCAACAGCACGGAGAACACTTTCACTCTCTAGAAAGTGAGTCCTGTTAAAGTCTTGCGAAAGGTCAAGTAAAGCCCAGAAGGGTTCAAGCCTTAATCCCCAGTTCTCCAGTGGCACCGTGTGTCCTACAGAAACCACAACAAGAAGTAAAATCTCTCTGACATCCTCCTGGCACATCATTCTTCAGCTGCCAGGGCAGGGCAGCGCATCCTCAGTGCTGCTCACCATGCCAGAAGCATACATGGTACCAAGACACATGTCTTGAGAGGTCACTGAGCCACGTCTTCCCAGTGGAAGATGGTATTCCTGAGCCGTGAGGTCATTCCCATGCTCTTGGCAGATGATGGTGATGGGAAGATGAACCAAGGAAAGGAAAAGCATGCATAGGCACATTTTAAAGCCAAGATGTGACGCCACCCTTTTGTTTGCTGAAACTGTACCACGAGCAGCTGATGAAGGTACAGAGGTATTCCTGAGTGCAGCAACAGCATACTGACAGCTAACTTTTGACCCCAACCAGGACAGGGCAACTATCATCTAAACCCATGTTGCTATCAAAGAGCTGCAGAAAACCAAGTCCAGGAACAAGCAGAGATGAGGATCAGACACTTCACAACGCTGCTGCTACAAATTTTAGGAGATGGGCCAACTGCATACATCTGCCTCTCCTTACATGGGAATAAATTAGCAATAATAACAGAAGAAATCACAAGTAGTTGAAAATGGGAAGTTATGCAGTGTGACTGTAGCAGTGGCTACATATCAAGGCTTCTCAACTAGATCACTGGCCACCCCCCTGGGCCAGAGAAGGGACAGATAACACACACAGTGTGAGCGTCAACTTCCGCGTTTATTGCGCAGTTAATTCCTTTTCTACTAACACCTGTGGGTGGGATTACAGGTGCGTCATAGAAAGGCGGTGATTAACTTTCTATCTTCCCGTGACACCGCGAGATCTTCCGAATGCCAAACCCTACATGTGACCAGTGATCTTCATCTCCCATGACACCACGAGCATGGTTTGCATGCGAAGGGCTGCCCCTCAGCGCAGCTTGGCCACAGGAGTGGTTTAATTTGCCCAGATCATCATCCACACAGCCAGGATCATCCTGAAGATGCATCCTGCGAACGCATGGTGGGCTCCGTTCCTCTCCTGCCTGTTGCTGTAGCTCTCCATAGCCAGGTCCACGCGCCCTCCACTCCTCAGCCACCCTACAAGGGCTGTGCATCGGATCTTTGCCCGTTTCCTGGGGAAGGGGATTTTTCATTAGCGCTTGTGCTCCTCACCATCTTTCAGGATGAATCATTGCTGTTTTAAGCACACAGCAAAGATTTATGCAGTAATAGATGTGGGGAATAGCTGTGGCTCTGGGGTCTCAGAACAATAATACATAATTCAGAAATTAATACAGGGTAGCAAAGACAATGGGATTTGAAATGAACATTATCGGCCACAGCAAAAGGAAAACTCCATAGGCTCATCATGTGCAGATGCTTCCACTATCCACACACCAATTATAACTTTAGCTCTTACAAAGGGAACTGACTTAAACCATTAAATCTTTATTATTTTTTTTCCCCGTGGTGGGAGGGGGAGTGGGAGTGCAGATTCCTTAAAGATAGAGAGTTTAAATTAAGCTTTAAAACTGTGACTGAGCAAGATTTAATACTGACAATTAGCCTGGACAAACAGTTAATCGTCCTGCAGGCATAATTTATATATTCTCTGTGCAACAGGGAGAGAATGTCAGCACATTGCACTGCAAATTAGTGCAATAAAAGAATCTCATAACCTCTAAAAGCTCGGCTGTCTGACAAAGAGAGATCATTCCTCTGCTCCCCATGCTGTTGCCTAGCCACACTCCTATCAGCCTGGGCTGCTGCTTTCGCCTGTTAGACGTTATTTCCTGCTGCTTGGACCTTTCTGCCAGCCACGCCACCACTGGAGAGTTTTGCCAGATCCCCTGGGATGAGCCAGCTTGGAGGTTTGGTGAGGCAAAGGTAACAAACCAAACAAGCATCCCTATAGGACCTGGTGAGAATTCAGGTCCTGAGCTAGCAAAGCAATGAAACACAAGCCTAAGGGTAAGGATGGGGCTGAATGGCAGCTTGGGGCTTGACTGAGCAGAGCTCGACTAAGCTGGGCTCAGAAGCCAGGTTCAGACACCAGCTTTCCAAGCTGGGCATTAGTGAGCTCGAATGTGAGGCAGGGTGGTGGTAAGGAGCTTGTGTTCTGCCAGGTCAGGTCTTTCAGATGAAACACACAACTGAGGTCAATGAACAGAACAAACATTTTTCTGATGCGTATTTGAAGACCATCTCCAGCGTTCATATGTCTAAAGCCAAACTGCAACAGGCAATAAGAATTCCCCATAATGATCTATCTGGATATTTTTAATGGGTAGACTGGGATATTTTTTAGCAGATCATGGCTACATCTCATTCTTTATATTCCCCTTCATTCTATGATATGATTTCACGATAAAGGTAGATATACACACAATTTTCCCTGTAGGTCCAATGGGTATTGCTAAAAACCCATGTGTCATATCACGACAGGAAGACAGTAGGAAATTATAACAAAGAAGAAAAGCAAAACTCCCACCCTTTAACAATTTAGCCTATATCAATGTTATTATTTCAAGGGTATTATTTCAGTGGAGGTTTTCATAATGACTTACTGACCTAAACTATTAAAAGCTAGCCCCATGCCTACAGTGGAACAGATGAAGTACTCCAGAAATAGCTACGATTCAGTGATACATATATTATACACTGTGCAAATTTGTTGAGGAACTTTTATAAGAGGACTATAGAAAATTAAATTAATTATTAATCAAAATCAGCAATATCTTTCCCTTCATCTCCTACTAATACTATACAGGTGGCTTCCACTGCTCTTTTATCCTGAATTCTTTGCCCTGCTACAATGCTTTTCCTTTCTGTGCTAAAGGCACCTGGGAAGCTGCTGTATGCAAAGAATTTGTTTTAAGAAAGGCAAAATGTCAGATCCCTCAAAATTAGGTACTAACCAGTGGGAGACACTGGGATATTGGAAAAGAAAATTCATCTTATTCAAGTTTATCCTTATTTCCTGTGAAATTAAATTTGCATTTCTTTTGGGGTAGAAGAAAAGGGATAGTGGGGAATTAAAGTCCAGAGAAAGCTAGTGCAAGGATAAAATACAGAACTCCACTGGGACTTCCAGCTCTTAGGCACAGCAGGAAACTCAATACAGATTTACTTAAAATAGGTTAACAAGGCAGTTTGCCATCATCTTCTTTTAGCACTAGAGGACTCTGCTTTCGAAGGACACAATTAAAGGGAAGAAGGAAGAATCAGGACTCGGCGCATTTCCAGCACCAGCATTCCCTTTTGTGGCACTCGGAGAAAAAAATGTCCTTCTGCTTCATCTCAGCTATCAAACGAATGGAGGTAAGGGACTAAGTGGGGCAAAATGGTCCAGGCCTGTGCTCCACACTCACTGAAGATCTGGTCCAATATCTACCTACCTCTTAAAGACCTAAGGATGCTTACACAGGATTCCAGAGAACTACAATGTAAAGAAAGACCACAGCCTTCATTACTGGCTTCAAACCCCATCCAGTTTCCTATCTCTCTGTTCCCTCTGAATCTATCCATCAGTGCCACACAGCTATAAAACCAGCATGACCAACTGAACACCAGTGTCCTCCTGGAGAAAGCTTTCAGAGATGCAAATGGCCCAGCCTGATTGCTTGGCATCACGATGCATTAGAAGTAAGAAGCTACAAACTCGCTGGATTTATCCTCTGTGAAGATTTACACTCTAGGACATGCCATTCTGCACAAGACAACGTGTTTGCATAAAATGCTGAAAACAAAACAGGTTTCCAATGCTGTTTCTCTAAAGACAGCAATAGCTCACTCCAAAGCACACGCACACAAACCTAAATGCACGCACGTAACACGTGTGTCAGCTCAGCTGTGTGTCTGTATGAAAAACATGCTGAAATGCACTTTTTCATCTGGAATTTAAGCAAAGCTTAGGTGGAGTTAAAAACCAAATGCACAAAACACTTCTTGAGCGGCTATAACTATTTTTTAGTGTCATGGTGGGTTGTTTGGGTTTTTTAATGCAACCAAAAATGCTGGTATTGCTGTAAGCGCAACTCAGGACACTTACATCAAACCTCCGTGCTGAGAACTTGTGGATACCACTGTGGAAAAAAAGGCATTTTGTTTGATTTTGTTCAAATCTTTGACCTGCCAACAAATGAAAATACCAAATGTTCTTCAGAAATGTATTACAGGGCTTTGTAAGGTCATTTATTTCCTCCTTCAGCTCAGCCACCAGCTCTGAGATCATGGTCTTCTCCATAGAAAGGGTGGGCTTAATCCTAGAGTTGTTCTGCAGGGGTCAGGCAGAGCCCAGCATGTCAGCCTTGCTACAACACTGCATTTCCCTTGCCCGTGCCAGGGGAAGTGGTGAAGTGACCATCCCTGAACATATTTAAAAGGCATGTAGATCATATTGAAGGCCGAGAAAACCCAACTCCTACCAGGATGGATGTTAATTATGTCCAGAAGCTCAGCCTGGATGTGCAAAGTGGCTTGCGCAGAGGAAGTGTCTTTCACACCTAGTCACTGTGCAGTATAAATTTGTTCCAACAAAATTACCCCTTAATCATCCTTTTTGTTGAACAAGGTTTCACATTAGTCATCCCCAAATGGAAGCCAGTGAATGGTCTTTATCTACTTAATGAAGGTGGTAATCACTTTATACCAACTGGTACAGTCTCTAGCCCACATCCACACTTCATAGTACTAAAAGGATCCTTCTCACAGTTCAAACTGTGTTGGTTTAACAAGCTCCAGAAAAGGCAAATCTGGGCTGGTTTAACCACCTTTGCTTTTCTTATTGTTTGTCACAACTCTCTGCAAGTGTAAAATTAAGATCTGTTGTACACTTGCCATCCTTGGTACCTGCTGTTGGTATATTGTGGAGGGAGGATTTCACATGACAGGAAAAGATGTTCTTCAGCGGTTGCAAACTGCAACACCAAAGAGCAAACAGATATCAGAAGAAGGCTGAGCTGACCTTCATCTACCACCAACATCTTCATTAGTAAATGAAATATATATATGGACAACTATATATATATGAAGGTTTTTATTTGGCTGTGACACAGCATCTGGACCCATTTTAGGGCAGCTGTTTAATTTTGCTCACAAGAGCTTTCAGGGGCTATAAAGGGATGCGAGTACAAACAGATTAACGACACGGGATTTGCAAGGTGGTGTAAGACAGGAAGGGGATATAGGTCACATTTTTAGGCTTACTAACATTAAAGGCACCCCTTTAAGGACTTAGTGCTAATGAGCCAGCAAATTATTGTGATGGAGTCAAAACTAACCCTCTGGTTCTGCAGATCTGGAGAACCAATCTGGAGGTGCCCAAGTGGAAAACGATGTGGTTTGTGGAGGTCAGTACTGCAGGTCAGTGTTTGTGAGGGCTGCCTGCAACTGCTGGGGCTGCCCGCAAATATATCACTGCTGAAGCCACTCACAGCAAGCGGGTGTGACCTTTTCAAGGATTAAGGAGCAGCTGGAATGGCAAGGAAATAAGCTGGGAATGGCAGTGAAGTCTGTACAGGGCGCTGTCAGCACAGCAGGATCCCTCCAGCAAACGTTAACCTGCCCAGGCTCAAGGTGGAGTGGACACTGTCCACCCTGAAAGGTTCCTACCCCCACAGGTAAACCAGCAAATACACAGGGTGAGGGTCAAAAATGAGATCTCATGTGAAGGGACCTTTTCTCACTGAGCATCTCTAACGGGAGAGCTGGGAACGGAGCCTCCCACTTAAATAAACACACTGGAGGCAGTGTTGCTTTGCAAGCTCCAGTCTGATTTGCTTCTCACTAGAGCACATACATCTCAGTGTTTTTACTCATTAGTGGTTTATACACCTCTAAAAATCCATCTATTGCACTGGCTGTCTGAGTATTTAGTCTTAGTATTTTGTCATTATCCAGCCTGAGCTTTCTGCCTGGTTCCCATCTTGTTAATTTTCTTCTCTATTTTACCATCTCCCTGGTTTATGAAGTGCCTCTGAATCTAACAAAACCTGCCAGGCGGGTGGCTGGCAGAGGACAGGCAACCCTTAACAGCAAGGCAACTCAATGGATGGCACAGGGAGGGGAACAACTTACTTCATCTCAGCTGCAGGATCGATGCCTGCAAATGACCTTCTGCAATGGAGACAGGGACAGGAACAGTTCTCTTGGGACCACCAAGAGCACCCCATCACATACATCTGAGGTACCATAGAAAAAGAGGAGCAAGGAGAAACTCCTCCTTGCCCAAGCACAGGAGACCACTGAATATTTGCAATATTTCTTATAACCGGGGGGGGGGGGGAAGTTACAATGGAAACTGAGATACAATTAATTACCTGTTAACTGAAAATGAAAGACCTTCTGCTCCCAATATCTGTCCCAGTTTAATTATAGGTGTCTGGAGCCAGAGAGACTGCGTGTTCACATGTGTGGTAGGAGGTGGTAATAGGCAGCTCGCTCCCCCCACTGTAATCCTGCCTCCAACCTCTCACTGTACCTGCTTCTGATATGTGCAATAAGCAAGAAGAAGGGCTTTGGATTACAAAGAGGGACCTCCCCCTCACCTTGTAATTACCAAATTAACACATTCTAATGGGTGAAGTACTCCAGTAGCAGACTATGATTAATGCACAAGTCCAATTAGCTGCAGATTCTTTCCCTCTAATTTTAGCCCACTTAAATAGCATGAGACAATCTGTAACGTCTCTGGGGTGAACCTCCCCTCCACGCACACTCCCTCCTCTGCCGTTTAATGACATCTCTGGTGCTTAATGCGAGAGGCAGCTCAACTCTGCCACTCTGCTGGAAACCTTGCTTGGGCGCAGCAATGGCATCGCTGAGGCGCAGCCAGGGGAAAGCTGGCTCCAGGAACGACAGATGAATACCTCATTTCAAAACCATCAGCTGATGGAAGCTCCTCTGCTGCCACACCAGGTGGAGAGGCATGGACAGCTATAGAAAGACCACACTGAAGCTTGATGTCCCCAAACCTTACACCCACGAGCAGCCTTGCTGGCAGCAGCCTGGGTGTTGCTGAAAGTGATTACTCAGTCACAAGGGTTGCCATGCTGGCCCCTGGTTAAACACAAGTCCATCACTCTAACAGCACCACAGATGCACCAACTGCATTAAAACCTTCATTGCTTTAAAGAAAATACATGGTATCTTTTCCCTTGACAGAAAAGCAGGACAAATTCCTCAGAAATACCATTTGCTAAACCCTGTTTTCAGTGTAAGAGGGGTTTCCAACTGGCCCCACAGCAATTTCACTGGTTTAATAGCGAACAAACCCAGGGATTGAGGAAGAGGAGAAGGCAAATCAACAAGCTCAGATACTGAGGAGGGGTACAGCTGCCATCTCCTCTTGCCCTTTGGTGTCCCCTTGGATAACCCAGCATGGAAACGACATCTCATCCTGCAATAGCAATAAGGCTCTCAGTCCTGGTGCTGGGACAAGAGGTGGGTTTTACAGGTCCTACCTGGGCTGGCTCAGCTGTATGGACCAGCAAAGCTGACAGAGCAATGATTCATGAAGCCTGAGCTGAGTATGACTCCCACAAGCACCCTGACCTTTTCCTGTCCTGTCGTTACTCATGGTAACTAACAAGAGTGAAACTGTCACTATTCAGGCCATGCTGTGAGAACCCCCTCTCCTGATGCTAAAGATACCTTGGATCCCACTGCTGTGAGGACAAAGCATAAAATGCCTCTTAGCACTAGATTTCCCAGCATAACCCAGCCTCTCCCAGTGGAGAGTACATTGTGATGGGCTGCAGGCGCACCATTGATCCATCACTCAACACTGGAGCAAGCACCAGCTCAGACAAGGCAGAACCTCACAGGGCTTAGGGATGAACTGACTGCTTCTTTTAAGCCATCATCTGACAAAGCAGATCTCTGATGCCCAGGGAAGACCAGAACCTGCGTAATGAGCAGCGGCACAAAGATTCAGAGCTGTTTGCAATATCCTCCCAGCTTCTCATGTTCCAGGAATTTCACTCTCCCAACATATATACCTGAACTTCAGGCCCACTGTTAGTGGAAGGAGGACAGTGCTTCTGCAGAAGGAAAATGCAAACACAGGTCCTCAGTTCCCTCAGCTGCACTGCTGATGCCCTCTCCACCCAGCCTGGGCTAAAACTCTTGCCATCATGACTTTATACATCAGTGTCTCCTGTATCAACCTTTTCAGTTTTATACATAACCTTATATTTTTCTCGCTAAACCTCACTAAAGCAGCAGCAGGTTCTTTATGGAGCCGCTCTCACCATCCTTTTTTGACATGGCTTGCTTTTGATAAGGCATAGAGGAATCAAGTAAAGCTTTCTAAGCATATGATGTTGTGTACAAAATATTACTGCTGCTTATCCCTAAATTGATATTTCTTTGAAGACTTCTAATAAAGCCCAGCTCCTCCAGAGCCTTAACCATGACAAACGTCAATAAATGTTATGAGTCCCAGAGGCTGAATTTTAAAGGAGCATTAAAGATTAAAGAATGCACAGGTCAATTACGGAAACAAGCAAATGACTTTAGGAGTAATTACATATAATTTTGCCTTGTTTATTTTGCATTAGTTATAAGTGTCCATAATCCTGCCTTCCCCCTCCCCCCCCCCCCCCCCCCCCCCCCCCCTCCCTTCTGCTTCCTACTCCCTCATTTCTTTTTACTTTTTTACTTTTTTGCTTTGGAGA